>JAPZAG010002086.1:0-21746 GCA_027475135.1 Bactrocera correcta
AAGATAAGGGAATTCTTCTAAATGCACTGCCGTTATGCCGCCATGGCTTTATATCAACTTCAATACGTTAAAGAAGGTTAATTAACTTAAATATGTTAAACTAATGATTTGAAGCATTTCGATATCGCTTGCTAAGCGTCCATATACAAGAAAATCGACTTTATACCTAAATATAAGATTACGGAATTCTTCTAAATGCACTGCCGTTATGCCGCCATGGCTTTATATCAACTTTAGTACGTTAAAGAAGGTTAATTAACTTAAATATGTTAAACTAATGATTTGAAGCATTTCGGTA
Organism: Bactrocera correcta; assembly: GCA_027475135.1. Taxonomy (NCBI): domain Eukaryota; kingdom Metazoa; phylum Arthropoda; class Insecta; order Diptera; family Tephritidae; genus Bactrocera; species Bactrocera correcta. Next base: position 299 of record JAPZAG010002086.1, read on the forward strand.
TCGCTTTCTAAATGTGTATATACAAGAAAATCGACTTTATACCTAAATATAAGATAACGGAATTCTTCTACATGCACTGCCGTTATGCCGCCATGGCTTTATGCCAACTTCAGTTCGTTAAAGAAGGTTAATTAACTTAAATATGTTAATCTAATGACTTGAAGCATCTCGTTATCGATTGCTAAATGTGTATATACAAGAAAATCGACTTTATACCTAAATATAAAATAACGGAATTCTTCTAAATGCACTGCCGTTATACCGTTAGACTTCAGTAAGCTAAAAATGTTTATTAACTTAATATGTTAAACTAATCAGTTGAAGCATCTCGATATCGATTGCTAAATGTGTTTATACAACAAAATCGACTTTATACCTAAATATAAGATTACGGAATTCTTCCAAATGCACTGCCGTTATACCGTTATGGCTTTATGTAAACTTCAGTAAGATAAAGAAGGTTAATTAACTTTAATATATTAAACTAATGATTTGAAGCATTTCGTTATCGATTGCTAAATGTGAATATAAAAGAAAATCGACTTTATACCTAAATATAAGATTACGGAATTCTTCTAAATGCACTGCTGTTATGCCGCCAAGACTTTATATCAACTTCAATACGTTAAAGAAGGTTAATTAACTTAAGTATGTTAAACTAATGATTTGAAGCAATTCGATATCACTTGCTAGATGTGTATATACAAGAAAATCGACTTTATACGTAAATATAAGATTGCGGAATTCTTCTAAATGCACTGCCGTTATGCCGTTAAGGTTTTATGTAGACTTCAGTAAGATAGAGAGGGTTAATTAACTTAAATATGTTAATCTAATGATTTGAAGCATCTCGATGTCGATTGCTAAATGTGTATATACAAGAAAATCGACTTTATACCTAAATAGAAAATTACGGAATTCTTCTGAATGCACTGCAGTTATACCGTTGAGGCTTTATGTAGACTTCAGTGCGTTAAAGAACGTTTACTAACTTAAATATGTTAAACTTATGATTTGAAGCATTTCAAAATCGATTGCTAAATGTGTATATACAAGAAAATCGACTTTATACCTAAATATAAAATAACGGAATTCTTCTACATGCACTGCCGTTATGCCGCCATGGCTTTATGCGAACTTCCGTCCGCTAAAGAAGGTCTATTAACTTAAATATGTTAAACTAATGAGTTGAGGCATCTCGATATCGATTGCTAAATGTGTATATACAACAAAATCAACTTTATACCTAAATATAAGATTACGGAATTCTTCCAAATGCACTGCCGTTATACCGTTATGGATTTATGTAAACTTCAGTAAGATAAAGAAGGTTAATTAACTTAAATATGTTAACTTAAATATGTTAAACTAATGACTTGAAGCATTTCGTTATCGATTGCTAAATACGTATATACAACAAAATCGACTTTATAACTAAATATAAGATTACGGAACTCTTCCAAATGCACTGCCGTTATGCCGTTAATGCTTTTGCAGACTTCAGTAAGACAAAGAGGATTAATTAACTTAAATATGTTAAACTTATGATTTGAAGCATTTCGATATCGATTGCTGAATGTGTATATACAAGAAAATCGACTTTATACCTAAATATAAGATTACGGAATTCTTCTGCATGCACTGCCGTTATACCGCTAAGGCTTTATGTAGACTTCAGTAAGCTAAAAAATGTTTATTAACTTATAATGTTAAACAAATGATTTGAAGCATTTCGATATCGATAGCTCAATGTGTATATACAAGAAAATCGAATTTATACCTAAATATAAGATAACGGAATTCTTCTACATCCACTGCCGTTATGCCAACTTCAGATCGTTAAAGAAGGTTTATTAACTTAAATATGTTAAACTTATGAGTTGAAGCATCTCGATATAGATATCTAGATGTGTATATAAAAGAAAATCGACTTTATACCTAAATATAAGATTACGGAATTCTTCCAAATGCACTGCCGTTATGGCTTTATATCAACTTCAATACGTTAAAGAAGGTTAATTAACTTAAATATGTTAAACTAATAGTTTGAAGCATTTTGATATCGCTTGCTAAATGTGTATAAACAAGAAAATCGATTTTATACGTAAATAAAAGATTACGGAATTCACCCAAATATACTGCCGTTATGCCGTTATGGCTTTATTTAAACTTCAGTACGATAAAGAAGGTTAATTAACCTAAATATGCTAAACCAGTTATTTGTAGATTTTCGATATAGATTGCTAAATGTGTAAATCCAAGAAAATCGACTACATACCTAAATATAAGATTACGGAATTCTTCTGCATGCACTGCCGTTATGGCGCCATGGCTTTATGTTAACCTCAGGCGTTAAAGAAGCTTTATTAACTTAAATATGTTAAATTAATGATTTGAAGCATTTCGATATCGATTGCTAAATGAGTATATACAAGAAATTCGAATTCACACCTAAATATAAGATTACGTAATTCTTCTAAATGCACTGCCGTTATGCCGTTATGGCTTTATATTAACTTCAGTTCGTTAAAGAAGGTTTATTAACTTAAATATGTTAAACTAATGAGTTGGACCATCTCGATATTGATTGCTAATGTGTACATACAAAAAAATCGACTTTATACCTAAATATAAGACTACGGAATTCTTCCAAATGTACTGTCGTTATGCCGCCATGGCTCCTTATCAATTTCAATACGTTAAAGAAGGTTAATTATCTTAAATATGTTAAACTAATGATTTGAAGCTTTTCGATATCGCTTACTAAATGTATATATACAAGAAAATCAAATTTATACCTAAATATAAAATTATAACATTACGGAATTCTTCTAAATGCACTGCCGTTATACCGTTAAGGCTTTATGTAGACTTCAGTAAGCTAAAAAATGTTTATTAACTTAATATGTTAAACTAATGATTTGAAGCATCTCGATATAGATATCTAAATGTGTATATAAAAGAAAATCGACTTTATACCTAAATATAAGATTACGGAATTCTTCCAAATGCACTGCCGTTATGCCGCCAAGGCTTTATATCAACTTCAATACGTTAAAGAAGGTTAATTAACTTAAATATGTTAAACTAATGGTTTGAAGCATTTTGATATCGCTTGCTAAATGAGTCTATACAAGAAAGTCGAATTTATACCTAAATATAAGATAACGGAGTTCTTCTAAATGCAGTGCAGTTATACCGTTAAGGCTTTATGTAGACTTCAGTGCGTTAAAGAAGTTTTATTAACTTAAATATGTTAAACTAATGATTTGAGGCATTTCGATATCGATTGCTTAATGTTTATATACAAGAAAATCGACTTTATACCTAAATATAAGATTACGGAATTCTTCTACATGCACTGTCGTTATGCCGCCATGGCTTTATATGAACTTCAATACGTTAAAGAAGGATAATTAGCTTAAATATGTTTAACTAATGATTTGAAGCATTTCAATATCGATTTCTAAATGCATATATACAAGAAAGTCGAATTTATACCTAAATATAAGATTACGGAATTCTTCTAAATGCACTGCCGTTATACCGTTAAGGCTTTATGTAGACTTCAGTAAGCTAAAAAATGTTTATTAACTTAATATGTTAAACTAATGATTTGAAGCATCTCGATATAGATATCTAAATGTGTATTTAAAAGAAAATCGACTTTATACCTAAATATAAGATTACGGAATTCTTCCAAATGCACTGCCGTTATGCCGCCAAGGCTTTATATCAACTTCAATACGTTAAAGAAGGTTAATTAACTTAAATATGTTAAACTAATGGTTTGAAGCATTTTGATATCGCTTGCTAAATGAGTCTATACAAGAAAGTCGAATTTATACCTAAATATAAGATTACGTAATTCTTCTAAATGCACTGCCGTTATGCCGTTATGACTTTATATTAACTTCAGTTCGTTAAAGAAGGTTTATTAACTTAAATATGTCAAACTAATGATTTGAAGCATTTCGATATCGATTGCTAAATGAGTATATACAAGAAAATCGACTTAATACCTAAATATAAGATTACGGATTTCTTCTGCATGCACTGCCGTTATGCCGCCATGGCTTTGTGTTAACTTCGGTTTAAAGTAGGTTTTTTAACTTAAATATGTCAAACTAATGATTTGAAGCATTTCGATATCGATTGCTAAATGAGTATATACAAGAAAATCGACTTTATACCTAAATATAAAATTACGGATTTCACCTACATGCATTGCCGTTATGCCGTTAAGGCGTTTGCAGTCTTCAGTAAGATAAAGAGGGTTAATTAACTTGAATATGTTAAACTAATGATTTGAGGCATTTCGATATCGATGGCTAAATGCGTATATACAAAAAAATCGAATTTATACCTAAATATAAATTATAACATTACGGAATTCTTCTAAATGCACTGCCGTTATACCGTTAAAGCTTTATGTAGACTTCAGTAAGCTAAAAAGTGTTTATTAACTTAATATGTTAAACTAATGATTTGAAGCATTTCGATATAGATATCTAAATGTGTATATAAAAGAAAATCGACTTTATACCTAAATATAAGATTACGGAATTCTTCCAAATGCACTGCCGTTATGGCTTTATATCAACTTCAATACGTTACAGAAGGTTAATTATCTTAAATGGGTTAAACTAATGGTTTGAAGCATTTTGATATCGCTTGCTAAATGAGCATATACAAGAAAGTCGAATTTATACCTAAATATAAGATAACGGAATTCTTCTAAATGCAGTGCAGTTATACCGTTAAGGCTTTATGTAGACTTCAGTGCGTTAAAGAAGGTTTATTAACTTAAATATGTTAAACTAATGATTTGAAGCATTTCGATATCGATTGCTAAATGTGTATATACAAGAAAATCGACTTTATACCTAAATATAGATAGATAGATAGATATTTATTTATTTCATGCGCAATAAATATACAGGAAATAAGAGAAAAAAAAACAGCACTAGCTCGAGGCCATCAGCTGGTTTTACAAAATAAATACTAATTTACATTTCGTTTATGGATTACAAATATTATACAGTTAAGGTTAACTAAATTAAATGAGATAGGTTGCATGAGGCTAGAAAACTAGATATCTTTCTTATGTTAAGTGCTGTGGAAAGAAATTGTGATGGAACAGTCAAGCCAAAAATCCGTTGCCTTTGAATAGAAAAACGAGGGCAGATGTCCAAGATATGCTTCACAGTTGTGCTCATTGCCCCGCAAACGTTGCATAATGATACTCCATGACTAAGAAGATGTCCGTGAGTGATCTGCGTGTGGCCCAAACGAAGTCTTGTGAAAACGAGAATGTCTGACTGTTTAGCATCGGAAGGAAAATTAGGCCTAATTTTTGTTGGATTAATATCTGCATAATGGTGAACATATTCTTTCCACTTTAGTAAGGATTTATTGTTAATATACTGCCGTACATGTCTCGACAAATCGGCCTTTTCAAAAGTGTCAAAACAGATAGCTGGGTTATTGTGAAGACCCTTCGCAACAGAGTCAGCTAGTTCATTGCCTTGGATGCCACAATGGCCAGGAATCCACATCAATTTAATTTTGTTTTTGTGTTTAATTAGCAAATCCCTGGTGTGAGTTACTAGGACGCTGTCCTTTTTGAATTTCCAGAGGGCATCAATGGCAGACCGACTGTCAGTATAAATGCAGAAATTGCCCTTGGTTTTCGATGCAATTAAGGCGGCTTGATAGATAGCAAAGATTTCACTGGTGTAGATGGAGCAATGATTAGGCAGGATACCTTTTCTTAAAATATCAAGGTTTTCAGAGACTACTGCAAATGAGGTTGAAAATTTGGTTTTCGAACCATCGGTAAAAATAAAGTTGAATGCTTTTTGACTTAGCTCAGCTTTATATTCCAGAAAATTTTGCGCGTAAAGTTGTGGACAGGTGTTTTGCTTCTGAAATGTTTGGCTGTATATAAGGCTTGCAGTCATGTATTCGATTCTCTCATTTATGCTAGGGAGTCCAGATTCAGTTAGCATGTTGTTGACGGGGGTAGAGGTGAAGGCCCGTAAGCTTTTCCGCACCGCTGCGTAATATGGAGCACAGAGAAGATTTAAGTTGCTTTTGGCACAGGTTCCATAGATTGGCAGCGCGTAGTCAATTACAGTTAAAAATAATGCTTTAACAATATTACAAAGTGTAGTAGTATGAACAAATGATTTTTTCGACGAAAAATATTTTATAATATTGAGGCGTTTGATAAGTTTATTTCTAATATAATTACAGTGAAACCTAAAAGTGTATTTACAATCAAATAAAACGCCTAATATTTCCAAACTGCTGACATTGCTTACATACAAATTGTTATGACATAGTTTTATATTTGGGCAGCATTTTTTCCGACAGATATGCAGGGTATTGCACTTCTCATATGATATAATCGCTCCTGACTGAGCCGACCAGACAGTAATGTCATTAAGGACTTTACAAAAAATCGCCTGAACCGTTTCAAGGCTGTCCTCTTTAGTATATATTAAAACGTCATCAGCATAAATCCCGTAACTTACTTTGTACTTATCTATAATTTGACTTATTTCGTCAAATGCAATAATAAATAACACTACCGAAAGAGAAGAACCTTGAGGAATCCCATTTTGCAAGTCATATATCTCGGATGAAACGCCATTTACTCTGACTATAAATTTTCTATTCGTTAGAAAGTTTTTGACAAAGTTATACATTCTGCCACCCACTTTCCACTTTCTTTGTTACCTTAAAACTAAGTGTGCTCCAATGCGGTCAAAAGCCTTTTGGAAGTCAAGGGAAAGAGCTGTGATGTGTTTTTTACTGGATAAAGCATTCGAACAGAAATGATCGAAAGTTAATAGGGAATCGATGGTACTATGACCGCTTTTAAACCCAACTTGAGTAGGGCTTAACAATTTGTTTCTAGAAGCAAACCACATCAACCTGTGGGCAATTATTTTCTCCAGAACTTTACTATTACATACGAGTAGGGATATGGGCCGAAAACTTGATATATTATCCGCTGGTTTGTTTGGCTTGTGGATGGGAGATACAAAAGCGCACTTCCAACTTTGAGGAAAAATACCAGATGAAAAAATGCTGTTATATAGGTTTATCAGTCTCATTTTAAATGAATCGGGGAGATTTTTGATCATTACGTAAGTAATGCGGTCGTGTCCTGGAGAGGAGCCCTTAACCCTGTTAACGAAAATGTTAAATTCCTCCTTCGTGATTGGATTATCAATTTCTTTTGCAGATAGAAGGAGATTAGGAGGGGGAAAATATATTTCGCTTAACAGGCGAGTTTTGTCAGCTACAAAAGTTTGAGAAAAATTTGTATCGTTTGAATAACCAGACCAGTCCTTAGCAAACAAATTTGCAGCTTCCTTAGCAGATGGTGAGAGGTTATTGCCTGCCACAAGGTGGGGAAAATTGGAAATAGTGTAAGACCCCGCTAACTTGAATTTGGCGTTTGCTGCTTTATAAGACAGAAGGTTTTGGTTAGATCGTACACGTTTGTAGATATACCAGGCAGATTGCTTTATGGCTCGCAATTCAGCGATTTCCTTATTCCACCAAAGGACACATTTTTTCGAGAAATATGACCTGCTTTGGGGTATAAATAAAGAAGCTGCAGTAAGGATAACCTTTTTAACTTGAGCGGCTTCCTTGTTGATGTTGTTGCTGGCGGGATAAAGGTTACTTTTCCCAATTGGCCTTTTCAGTTAAGAATTTGGGAGCATGCTCGATCATATTTGCTTTGTTACAATGTAAGTAAAAAATTATTGGATAATGATCACTGCCACAGAGATCATCCAAGACTTTCCAAGAAAAGAGTGGGTAAATATTCGTTGATGATAATGAAACATCTACATGAGTAAATGTTTTGTGTGTAGAGAAGTGCGTAGGTGTTTTATTGTTTAGGACAGATAAGTCAAGTGAACAAATGAGTTCCTCAAAGCTTTTGCCCCTACGGTTTTGGATAGGGGAGCCCCAAAGCGGGCTCCACGCGTTAAAATCCCCACAAAAGATAAGTGGTTTAGGTAGAGAAATCAAAATACTTTTCAGCTCGTGGAAATCAATAGCACTGCTTGGCGGAAAATAAACTGAGATCATTGTGAAAGTTAACATAGCTTTGATTTGGAGGGCAATTATATTTAAGTTAGTTTCGATCTAAATACGTTTGTGGCAAATGTTTTTTTTAATCAGCAAACCAACGCCGTGAATATTAGTTTGATTCGTATTGTGGAAATATGCTACGTATGGAGAAGGTGCTGAAAATGTATTCCCATATCCAATATTGGTCTCTTGCAGAGCAATAAGATCTGGTTTAAATTCAGTAATAAGTAACTGAAGCTCATGATAATTATTAAATAAACCATTTGTATTCCATTGTAAAAAAGTTAACATATTTAATGGCTGGAATTAGAAGCTGAAAGTAATTATTATATTGATATATACGGAAAACTAAGGAGCATTAACTGTCCGAATCATCAGACATTTTCTGTAATTGTATAAGAGAAAGAACTCTGTTAATTGATGCAGGTGGAGAGAAAACAATTGCCGAAAAACTGTCATCATTGGTAAAGTTGTTATTCATAGTATGAGTAGTTGAGTATTTTTGTGCTTTATTGAGTGACGCTGCACTATTTAAGTTTACGGTGGTATCTCCGAGAGAAGTAGTAGCATGGTTATAGCATTCATCATCTGAGCTATTATTTGAGTGGAGTGTGGTTTGCTTATTAGAGAGCATTCGCTTTGATTGTTGGTTAGCTGATTTCTGCTTAGTTGGGCTGAGATCAGAGTGGAGAGTTTTTTGGTAGTTAGCTGTGATTTGAGTAGAATTTTGAAGAGAGTTATTTTGATTATTGGGCTGTTGATTAGTAAGACTATTGCTTGAGAAAATTTGTGTTTGGTCGCTGGAGACTTTTGGATTTGAAGGTGATTTATGAATGATAGTTGATGAATTGGTGCTAGAATTCTCCTTGTTCTCATTAATTACCGTTTGTGAGGAACCGGTATTAGCACGTGCGTTTGCTGGAGACGAAAGCACAGTGGCGTAGGAGATTATGGGGTTAGCTGGGGGTAAAGTGACTTGCTTTAGATATATATTTTTGGCTTCCTTCATCGAGCATTTATTTCTGGTTTTTATAGTTAAAATTTCTTTAGCTTGCTTAAACCTTTTACACTCACTTGAGGATGACGGATGTGGCTCAGAACAATTGGCACACTTAACTCGAGTGCAGTCGTTTGGGTGATGGGGAGGAAAGGAGCATGTTACACATGTCGGACTATTTTTGCACCAGTTTGCAGTGTGCCCTAGCAATTGGCACGATCTGCACCTCATAGGGTTGGGAATGTTCTCCCTAACCTTTACGGAGTGCCACGAAATATCTATTTTGCTGGGGAGTTTGTATGAGTCGAAGGACAGGAGAACAACCCCACTGGGAGTTGCCTTACCGTCAACTACTTTGTTGAATTTATGTATTGCAGTAACGCCTTGGTTGCTTAATTCTTTTACAATTTCCTCATCACTTACTTTATTGAGGTAAGGAGCATATACTGTTCCCTTTGTTGTGTTCAGCGAGGCATGAAATGAAAATTTGACGGAGCATACACCATGTAGTTGCGTAGTGGCCAGAAATTTTTGGGCAATTTTTATATCCTTTAATAGAAGCGGAAGGTTTCCGTCTCTAAGCTCAGATATGGAAATAACATCTTTGCTGATAATTTGTATGGCTTTGTGCACGGCAAAACATGAGAATTCTGAAATTTTTTTATTAACATCATCACATGCTAGAATAAGAAATTTTGGGTCTGTCACAACGACGTTTGGTAGCTCGGGGAAAATATTAACAGGCGAACCATTAGAAAGTTTTTTCTTTTTGCGTGGGAAATCGTTTGCAAGTAGTGCAAAACGATTCACCCTACTAGCACTTGCCCCTAGGGGCATTTCACAATTTGAACAAACTCACCAAGCCTGAATAAAAAATATTCAGTGAATGATAAATATGAAGCAAAGCTTTACACTAGTCAGCGAATAGAAGCAAAAGAGAATAACGGAACTGAGACCGCACTGAAATCACTATAATAGCGAACTTAACACGACCAAACACTTTGAGTGCTAGACGCTGACTGACCTAAATATAAGATTACGAAATTCTCCCAAATGCACTGCCGTTATACAGTTATGGCTTTATGTAAACTTCAGTAAGATAAAGAAGGTTAATTAACTTAAATATTTTAAACTAATGATTTGAAGCATTTCGTTATCGATTGCTAAATGCGTATATACAAGAAAATCGACTTTATACCTAAACATAAGATTACGGAATTATTCTAAATGCACTGCCGTTATGTCGTTATGGCTTTATGTTAACTTCAGTTCGTTAAAGAAGGTTTATTAAATTAAATATGTTAAACTAATGATTTGAAGCATTACGATATCGATTGCTAAATGTGAATATACAACAAAATCGAATTTATACCTAAATATAAGCTTACGGAATTCTTCTAAATGCACTGCCGTTATGAGACCATGGCTTTATGTTAACTTCAGTGCGTTAAAGAAGCTTTATTAACTTAAATATGTTAAACTAATGATTTGAAGATTTTCGAAATCGATTGCTAAATGCATATATACAACAAAATCGACTTTATACCTAAATATAAGATTACGGAATTCTTCAAATGCACTGCCGTTATACCGTTATGGCTTTATATCAACTTCAGTTAAATAAAGAAGGTTTATTAACTTAAATATGTTAAACTAATGATTGGAAGCATTTCGATATCGATTGCTAAATGAGTATATATAAGAAAATCGACTTTATAGCTAAATATAAGATTATGGAATTCTTCAAATGCACTGCCGTTATACCGTTATGGCTTTATGTAAACTTCAGTAAGATAAAGAAGGTTAATTAACTTAAATATGTTAAACTAATGATTTGACGCATTTTGATATCGATTGCTAAATGTGTATTTACAAGAAAATCGACTTTATACTTAATTATATGATAACGGAATTCTTCTACACGCACTGCCGTTATGCCGTTAAGGCGTTTGTAGACTTCAGTAAGATAAAGAGGGTTAATTAACTTAAATATGTTAAACTAATGGTTTGAAGCATTTAGATATCGATTGCTAAATGTGTATATACAACAAAATCGACTTTATACCTAATATATGATAACGGAATTCTTCCAAATGCACTGCCGTTATGCCACCATGGCTTTATGTTAACTTCAGTGCGTTAAAGAAGCTTTATTAACTTAAATATGTTAAACTAATGATTTGTAGATTTTCGAAATCGATTGCTAAATGCATATACACAACAAAATCGACTTTATACCTAAATATAAGATTACGGAATTCTTCCAAATGCACTGCCGTTATGGCTTTATGTTAACTTCAGTTCGTTTAAGAAGGTTTATTAACTTAGATATGTTACACTAGTTATTTGAAGCATTTCGAAATCGATTGCTTAATGCATATATACAAGAAAATCGACTTTCTACCTAAATATAAGTTTACGGAATTCTTCTAAATGCACTGCCGTTATGCCGTTATGGCTTTATGTTAACTTCAGTTAGTTTATTAACTTAGATATGTTTCACTAGTTATTTGAAGCATTTCGATATCGATTGCTAAATGAGTATATACAAGAAAATCGACTTTATACCTAAAGATAAGCTTACGGAATTCTTCTACATGCACTGCCGTTATGCCGTCATGGCTTTGTGTTAACTTCAGTGCGTTAAAGTAGGTTTGTTAACTTAAATATGTTAAACTAATGATATGAATCATTTCGATATCGATTGCTAAATGTGTATATACAAGAAAATCGACTTTATACCTAAATATAAGATTACGGAATTCTTCTACATGCACTGCCTTTATGCCGTCATGGCTTTGTGTTAACTTCAGTGCGTTAAAGAAGCTTTATTAACTTAAATATGTTAAACTAATGATTTGAAGATTTTCGAAATCGATTGCTAAATGCATATACACAAAAAATCGACTTTATACCTAATTATAAAATTACGGAATTCTTCTAAATGCTTTGCCGTTATGCCGTTAAGGCGTTTGTTGACTTCAGTAAGATAAAGAGGGTTAATTAACTTAAATATCTTAAACTAATGATTTGAGGCCTTTCGATATCGATTGCTTAATGTGTATATACAGGAAAATCGACTTTATACATAAATATATGATAACGGAATTCTTCTACATGCACTGCCGTTGTGCCGTTAAGGCGTTTGTAGACTTCAGTAAGATAAAGGGGGTTAATTAACTTAAATATGTGAAACTAATGATTTGAGGCATTTCGATATCGATTGCTAAACATGTATATACAAGAAAATTGACTTTATATCTAGATATAGGATTACGGAATTCTTCTAAATGCTTTGCCGTTATGCCGTTAAGGCGTTTGTAGACTTCAGTGAGATAGAGAGGGTTAATTAACTTAAATATATTAAACTAATGATATGAAGCATTTCGATATCGATTGCTATATATGTATATACAAGAAAATCGACTTTATACATAAATATATGATAACGGAGTTCTTCTACATGCACTGCCGTTATGCCGTTATGGCTTTGTGTTAACTTCAGTGCGTTAAAGTAGGTTAGTTAACTTAAATATGTTAAACTAATGATTTGAAGCATTTCGATTTCGATTGCTAAATGAGTATATACAAGAGAATGGACTTTATACCTAAATATCAGATTACGTAATTCTTCTAAATGCTTTACCGTTATGCCGTTAAGGCGTTTGTAGACTTCAGTAAGATAAAGAGGGTTAATTAAATTAAATATGTTAAACTAATGATTTGAAGCATTTCGATATCGATTGTTAAATGTGTATATACAAGGAAATCGACTTTATACCTAAATATATGATAACGGAATTCTTCTACATGCACTGCGTTATGCCGTTAAGGCGTTTGTAGACTTCAGTAAGACAAAGGGGGTTAATTAACTTAAATATGTTAAACTAATGATTTGAGGCATTTCGAAATCGATTGCTAAATGTGTATATACAAGAAAATCGACTTTATACCTAAATATATGATCACGGAATTCTTCTACATGCACTGCGTTATGCCGTTAAGGCGTTTGTAGACTTCAGTAAGACAAAGGGGTTAATTAACTTAAATATGTTAAACTAATGATTTGAGGCATTTCGATATCGATTGCTAAATGTGTATATACAAGAAAATCGACTTTATACCTAAATATAAGATTACGGAATTCTTCTACATGAACTGCCGTTATGCCGCCATGGCTTTGTGTTAACTTCAGTGCGTTAAAGAAGCTTTAATAACTTAAATATGTTAAACTAATGATTTGAAGATTTTCGAAATCGATTGCTCAATGCATATACACAACAAAATCGACTTTATACCTAAATATAAGATTACGGAATTCTTATACATGAACTGCCGTTATGCCGCAATGGCTTTGTGTTAACTTCAGTGCGTTAAAGAAGCTTTATTAACTTAAATATGTTAAACTAATGATTTGAAGATTTTCGAAATCGATTGCTAAATGCATATAAACAACAAAATCGACTTTATACCTAAATATAAGATTACGGAATTCTTCTAAATGCTTTGCCGTTATGCCATTAAGGCGTTTGTAGACTTCAGTAAGATAAAGAGGGTTAATTAAATTTAATATGTTAAACTAATGATTTGAGGCATTTCGATATCGATTGCTAAATGAGTATATACAAGAAAATCGACTTTATACCTAAATATAAGATTACGGAATTCTTCAAATGCTTTGCCGTTATGCCGTTAAGGCGTTTTGTAGACTTCAGTAAGATAAAGAAGGTTAATTAACTTAAATATGTTAAACTAATGATTTGAGGCATTTTTGATATCGATTGCTTTAAAAGTGTATATACAAGAAAATCGACTTTATACCTAAATATATGATAACGGAATTCTTCTACATGCACTGCCGTTATGCCGTTAAGGCGTTTGTAGACTTCAGTAAGATAAAGAGGGTTAATTAACTTAAATATGTTAAACTAATGGTTTGAAGCATTTAGATATCGATTGCTAAATGTGTATATACAAGAAAATCGACTTTATACCTAAATATATGATAACGGAATTCTTCCAAATGCACTGCCGTTATGCCACCATGGCTTTATGTTAACTTCAGTGCGTTAAAGAAGCTTTATTAACTTAAATATGTTAAACTAATGATTTGAAGATTTTCGAAATCGATTGCTCAATGCATATACACAACAAAATCGACTTTATACCTAAATATAAGATTACGGAATTCTTCCAAATGCACTGCCGTTATGGCTTTATGTTAACTTCAGTTCGTTCAAGAAGGTTTATTAAATTAGATATGTTACACTAGTTATTTGAAGCATTTCGATATCGATTGCTAAATGAGTATATACAAGAAAATCGACTTTATACCTAAATATAAGATTACGGAATTCTTCTAAATGAACTGCCGTTATGCCGCCATGGCTTTATGTTAACTTCAGTGCGTTAAAGAAGCTTTATTAACTTAAATATGTTAAACTAATGATTTGAAGATTTTCGAAATCGATTGCTCAATGCATATACACAACAAAATCGACTTTATACCTAAATATAAGATTACGGAATTCTTCCAAATGCACTGCCGTTATGGCTTTATATTAACTTCAGTTCGTTCAAGAAGGTTTATTAAATTTTAAAATGTTAAACTAATGATTTGAAGGGATTTCGATATCGATTGCTAAATGAGTATATACAAGAAAATCGACTTTATACCTAAATATAAGATAACGGAATTCTTCCAAATGCACTGCCGTTATGCCACCATGGCTTTATGTTAACTTCAGTGCGTTAAAGAAGCTTTATTAACTTAAATATGTTAAACTAATGATTTGAAGATTTTCGAAATCGATTGCTAAATGCATATACACAAGAAAATCGACTTTATACCTAAATATAAGATTTTCGGAATTCTTCTAAATGCACTGCCGTTATGCCGTTATGGCTTTATGTTAACTTCAGGGTTAGGTTTATTAAAATTAATATGTTAAACTAATGATTTGAAGCATTTCGATATCGATTGCTAAATGAGTATATACAAGAAAATTTGACTTTATACCTAAAGATAAGTTTACGGAATTCTTCTAAATGCACTGCCGTTATACCGTCATGGCTTTGTGTTAACTTCAGTGCGTTAAAGTAGGTTTATTAACTTAAATATGTTAAACTAATGATTTGAAGATTTTCGAAATCGATTGCTAAATGCATATACACAAAAAATCGACTTTATACCTAAATATAAGATTACGGAATTCTTCTAAATGCTTTGCCGTTGTGCCGCCATGGCTTTATGCCAACTTCAGTTCGCTAAAGAAGGTTTATAAACTCAAATATGTTAAACTAATGATTTGAAGCTTTTCGATATCGATTGCTAAATGTCTATATACAAGAAAATCGACTTTATACCTAAATATAAGTTTACGGAATTCTTCTAAATGCTTTGCCGTTATGCCGTTAAGGCGTTTGTAGACTTCAGTAAGATAAAGAGGGTTAATTAACTTAAATATGTTAAACTAATGATTTGAGGCATTTCGATATCGATTGCTAAATGTGTATATACAAGAAAATCGACTTTATACCTAAATATAAGTTTACGGAATTCTTCTAAATGCTTTGCCGTTATGCCGTTAAGGCGTTTGTAGACTTCAGTAAGATAAAGAGGGTTAATTAACTTAAATATGTTAAACTAATGATTTGAGGCATTTCGATATCGATTGCTAAATGTGTATATACAAGAAAATCGACTTTATACCTAAATATATGAAAACGGAATTCTTCTACATGCACTGCCGTTATGCCGTTAAGGCGTTTGTAGACTTCAGTAAGATAGAGAGGGTTATTTAACTTAAATATATTAAACTAATGATATGAGGCATTTCGATATCGATTGCTAAATGTGTATATACAAGAAAATCGACTTTATACCTAAATATATGATAACGGAATTCTTCTACATGCACTGCCGTTATGCCGTTATGGCTTTATGTTGACTTCAGTGCGTTAAAAAAGGTTAATTAACTTAAATATGTTAAACTAATGATTTGAAGCATTTCGATATCGATTGCTAAATGTGTATATACAAGAAAATCGACTTTATACTTATATATATGATAACGGAATTCTTCCAAATGCACTGCCGTTATGGCTTTATGTTAACTTCAGTTCGTTTAAGAAGGTTTATTAACTTAAATATGTTACACTAGTTATTTGAAGCATTTCGAAATCGATTGCTTAATGCATATTTACAAGAAAATCGACTTTCTACCTAAATATAAGATTACGGAATTCTTCTAAGTGCACTGCCGTTGTGCCGCCATGGCTTTATGCCAACTTCAGTTCGTTAAAGAAGGTTTATAAACTCAAATATGTTAAACTAATGATTTGAAGCTTTTCGATATCGATTGCTAAATGTCTATATACAAGAAAATCGACTTTATACCTAAATATAAGTTTACGGAATTCTTCCAAATGCACTGCCGTTATGGCTTTATGTTAACTTCAGTTCGTTTAAGAAGGTTTATTAACTTAGATATATTACACTAGTTATTTGAAGCATTTCGAAATCGATTGCTAAATGCATATAAACAACAAAATCGACTTTATACCTAAATATAAGATTACGTTATTCTTCTAAATGCTTTGCCGTTATGCCGTTAAGGCGTTTGTAGACTTCAGTAAGATAAAGGGGGCTATATAACTTAAATATGTTAAACTAATGATTTGAGGCATTTAGATAGCGATAGCTAAATGTGTATATACAACAAAATCCACTTTATACCTAAATATAAGATTACGGAATTCTTCTAAATGCACTGCCGTTGTGCCGCCATGGCTTTATGCCAACTTCAGTTCGTTAAAGAAGGTTTATAAACTCAAATATGTTAAACTAATGATTTGAAGCTTTTCGATATCGAGTGCTTAATGTCTATATACAAGAAAATCGACTTTATGCCTAAATATAAGTTTACGGAATTCTTCCAAACGCACTGCCGTTATGGCTTTATGTTAACTTCAGTTCGTTTTGAGAAGGTTTATTAACTTAGATATATTACTCTAGTTATTTGAAGCATTTCGAAATCGATTGCTAAATGCATATAAACAACAAAATCGACTTTATACCTAAATATAAGATTACGTTATTCTTCTAAATGCTTTGCCGTTATGCCGTTAAGGCGTTTGTAGACTTCAGTAAGATAAAGAGGGTTAATTAACTTAAATATGTTAAACTAATGGTTTGAGGCATTTCGATATCGATTGCTAAATGTGCATATACAAGAAAATCGACTTTATACCTGAATATATGATAACGGAATCCTTCTACATGCACTGCCGTTATGCCGTTATGGCTTTATGTTAACTTCGGTGCGTTAAAAAAGCTTTATTAACTTAAATATGTTAAACTAATGATTTGAAGATTTTCGAAATCGATTGCTAAATGCATATATACAACAAAATCGACTTTATACCTAAATATAAGATTACGGAATTCTTCCAAATGCACTGCCGTTAAGCTTTATGTTAACTTCAGTTCGTTTAAGAAGGTTTATTAACTTAAATATGTTACACTAGTTATTTGAAGCATTTCGAAATCGATTGCTTAATGCATATTTACAAGAAAATCGACTTTCTACCTAAATATAAGTTTACGGAATTATTCTAAATGCACTGCCGTTATGCCGTTATGGCTTTATGTTAACTTCAGTTCGTATAGGAAGGTTTATTAACTTAGATATGTTTCACTAGTTATTTGAAGCATTTCGATATCGATTTCTAAATGAGTATATACAAGAAAATCGACTTTATACCTAAATATAAGATTACGGAATTCTTCTACATGAACTGCCGTTATGCCGCCATGGCTTTGTGTTAACTTCAGTGCGTTAAAGAAGCTTTATTAACTTAAATATGTTAAACTAATGCTTTGAAGATTTTCGAAATCGATTGCTAAATGCATATACACAAAAAATCGACTTTATACCTAAATATAAGATTACGGAATTCTTCTAAATGCTTTGCCGTTATGCCGTTAAGGCGTTTGTAGACTTCAGTAAGATAAAGAGGGTTAATTAACTTAAATATGTTAAACTAATGATTTGAGGCATTTCGATATCGATTGCTAAATGTGTATATACAAGAAAATCGACTTTATACCTAAATATAAGATTACGGAATTCTTCTAAATGCACTGCCGTTATGCCGTTAAGGCTTTTGTTTAAATTCAGTGGTTTAAAAAAGGGGGAAATTTAAATTAAATATGTTAAACTAATGATTTGAAGGATTTTTGAAATCGATTGCTAAATGTTTTAACAAAAAATCGACTTTATACCTAAATATAAGATTACGGAATTCTTCCAAATGCCTTTTCCGTTAAGGGTTTATGTTAACTTCAGTCGTTAAGAAAAGGTTTAAATTTAAATTAAATATGTTAAACTAATTATTTGAAGCATTTCGAAATCGATTGCTTAAAAGCATATTTAAAAAAAAAATCGACTTTTACCTAAATATAAGTTTTCGGAAATTTTCTAAATGCTTTTCCGTTATGCCGTTAAGGCTTTTGTTTAAATTCAGTTGTAAAGGGGGGTTTAAATTTAAATTAAATATGTTTAAAATAATTTTTGAAGGGATTTCGATATCGATTGCTAAATGTGATATACAAGAAAATCGACTTTATACCTAAAAATAAGATTAAAGGAATTCCCTTTTACATGAAATGCCGTTATGCCGATGGCTTTTGTTAACTTCGGGGCGTTAAAGAAGCTTTATTAACTTAAATATGTTAAACTAATGATTTGAAGATTTTCGAAATCGATTGCTAAATGCATATATACAACAAAATCGACTTTATACCTAAATATAAGATTACGGAATTCTTCCAAATGCACTGCCGTTAAGCTTTATGTTAACTTCAGTTCGTTTAAGAAGGTTTATTAACTTAAATATGTTACACTAGTTATTTGAAGCATTTCGAAATCGATTGCTTAATGCATATTTACAAGAAAATCGACTTTCTACCTAAATATAAGTTTACGGAATTATTCTAAATGCACTGCCGTTATGCCGTTATGGCTTTATGTTAACTTCAGTTCGTATAGGAAGGTTTATTAACTTAGATATGTTTCACTAGTTATTTGAAGCATTTCGATATCGATTGCTAAATGAGTATATACAAGAAAATCGACTTTATACCTAAATATAAGATTACGGAATTCTTCTACATGAACTGCCGTTATGCCGCCATGGCTTTGTGTTAACTTCAGTGCGTTAAAGAAGCTTTATTAACTTAGATATGTTAAACTAATGATTTGAAGATTTTCGAAATCGATTGCTAAATGCATATATACAAGAAAATCGACTTTCTACCTAAATATAAGTTTACGGAATTCTTCTAAATGCACTGCCGTTATGCCGTTATGGCTTTATGTTAACTTCAGTTATTTTATTAACTTAGATATGTTTCACTAGTTATTTGAAGCATTTCGATATCGATTGCTAAATGAGTATATACAAGAAATTCGACTTTATACCTAAAGATAAGTTTACGGAATTCTTCTACATGCACTGCCGTTATACCGTCATGGCTTTGTGTTAACTTCAGTGCGTTAAAGTAGGTTTGTTAACTTAAATATGTTAAACTAATGATTTGAAGATTTTCGAAATCGATTGCTAAATGCATATACACAAAAAATCGACTTTATACCTAAATATAAGATTACGGAATTCTTCTAAATGCTTTGCCGTTGTGCCGCCATGGCTTTATGCCAACTTCAGTTCGCTAAAGAAGGTTTATAAACTCAAATATGTTAAACTAATGATTTGAAGCTTTTCGATATCGATTGCTAAATGTCTATATACAAGAAAATCGACTTTATACCTAAATATAAGTTTACGGAATTCTTCTAAATGCTTTGCCGTTATGCCGTTAAGGCGTTTGTAGACTTCAGTAAGATAAAGAGGGTTAATTAACTTAAATATGTTAAACTAATGATTTGAGGCATTTCGATATCGATTGCTAAATGTGTATATACAAGAAAATCGACTTTATACCTAAATATAAGTTTACGGAATTCTTCTAAATGCTTTGCCGTTATGCCGTTAAGGCGTTTGTAGACTTCAGTAAGATAAAGAGGGTTAATTAACTTAAATATGTTAAACTAATGATTTGAGGCATTTCGATATCGATTGCTAAATGTGTATATACAAGAAAATCGACTTTATACCTAAATATATGAAAACGGAATTCTTCTACATGCACTGCCGTTATGCCGTTAAGGCGTTTGTAGACTTCAGTAAGATAGAGAGGGTTATTTAACTTAAATATATTAAACTAATGATATGAGGCATTTCGATATCGATTGCTAAATGTGTATATACAAGAAAATCGACTTTATACCTAAATATATGATAACGGAATTCTTCTACATGCACTGCCGTTATGCCGTTATGGCTTTATGTTGACTTCAGTGCGTTAAAAAAGGTTAATTAACTTAAATATGTTAAACTAATGATTTGAAGCATTTCGATATCGATTGCTAAATGTGTATATACAAGAAAATCGACTTTATACTTATATATATGATAACGGAATTCTTCCAAATGCACTGCCGTTATGGCTTTATGTTAACTTCAGTTCGTTTAAGAAGGTTTATTAACTTAAATATGTTACACTAGTTATTTGAAGCATTTCGAAATCGATTGCTTAATGCATATTTACAAGAAAATCGACTTTCTACCTAAATATAAGATTACGGAATTCTTCTAAGTGCACTGCCGTTGTGCCGCCATGGCTTTATGCCAACTTCAGTTCGTTAAAGAAGGTTTATAAACTCAAATATGTTAAACTAATGATTTGAAGCTTTTCGATATCGATTGCTAAATGTCTATATACAAGAAAATCGACTTTATACCTAAATATAAGTTTACGGAATTCTTCCAAATGCACTGCCGTTATGGCTTTATGTTAACTTCAGTTCGTTTAAGAAGGTTTATTAACTTAGATATATTACACTAGTTATTTGAAGCATTTCGAAATCGATTGCTAAATGCATATAAACAACAAAATCGACTTTATACCTAAATATAAGATTACGTTATTCTTCTAAATGCTTTGCCGTTATGCCGTTAAGGCGTTTGTAGACTTCAGTAAGATAAAGGGGGCTATATAACTTAAATATGTTAAACTAATGATTTGAGGCATTTAGATAGCGATAGCTAAATGTGTATATACAACAAAATCCACTTTATACCTAAATATAAGATTACGGAATTCTTCTAAATGCACTGCCGTTGTGCCGCCATGGCTTTATGCCAACTTCAGTTCGTTAAAGAAGGTTTATAAACTCAAATATGTTAAACTAATGATTTGAAGCTTTTCGA
>JAPZAG010002087.1:0-21746 GCA_027475135.1 Bactrocera correcta
GAAGTCTTCATTAAGACTTAACGGTATAACTGCAGTGCATTTAGAAGAATTCCGTAATCTTATATTTAGGTATAAAGTCGATTTTGTTGTATATACTCATTTAGCAATCGATATCGAAATTCTTCAAATCATTAGTTTAATATATTTAAGTTAATAAAGCTTCTTTAACGCACTGAAGTTAACATAAAGCCATGGCGGCATAACGGCAGTGCATGTAGAAGAATTGCGTAATCTTATATTTAGGTATAAAGTCGATTTTCTTGTATATACACATTTTTCCATCGATATCAAAATGCTTCAAATAACTGGTTTAGCATATTTAAGTTAATTAACTTTCTTTATCATGCTGAAGTTTACATAAAGCCATAACGACATAACGGCAGTATATGTGGCAGAATTCCGTAATAATGGCATAACGGCAGTGCATTTAGAATAATTCCGTTATCTTATGTTAATGTATAAAGTCGATTTTCTTGCATATACCCATTTAGCAATCGATATCGAAATGCTTCAAATCATAAGTTTAGCATATTTAAGTAAATTAAACTTCTTTAGCGAACTGAAATTTATATAAAGCCATAACGGCGTAACGGGAGTGTATTTCGATGAATTCCGTAATCTTGTATTTAGATATAAAGTCGATTTTCTTGTACATACACATTTAGCAATCGATATCGAAATGCTCAAATCATTAGCTTAACATATTTGAGTAAATTAACCTTCTTTAACGTACTGAAATTTATATACAGCCATAACAGCATAACGGCAGTGCATTTAGAAGAATTACGTTATCTTATTTTTAGGTATAAAGTCGATTTTCTTGTATATACACATTTAGCAATCGATATCGAGATGGTTCAACTCATTAGTTTAACATATTTAAGTTAATAAACCTTCTTAAACGATCTGAAGTTTGCATTTAGCCATGACGGCATACCGGCGGTGCATGTAGAAGAATTCCGTAATCATATATTTAGGTATAAAGTCGATTTTCTTGTATATACACATTTAGCTATCGATATTGAAATGCTTCAAATCATTAGTTTAGCATATTAAGTTAATAAACATTTTTTAACTTACTGAAGTCTACATAAAGCCTTAACGGTATAACGGCAGTGCATTTAGAAGAATTCCGTAATGTTATAATTTTATATTTAGGTATAAGGTCGATTTTCTTGTATTTACACATTTAGCAATCGATATCGAAATGCTTCAAACCATTAGTTTAACATATTTAAAATAATTTACCTTCTTTAACGTATTGAAGGTGATATAAAGCCATGGCGGCATAACGACAGTACATGTGGAAGAATTCCGTAATCTTATATTTAGGTATAAAGTCGATTTTCTTGTATATACACATTTTTCAATCGATATCAAAATGCTTCAAATAACTGGTTTAGCATATTTAAGTTAATTAACTTTCTTTATCTTACTGAAGTTTACATGAAGCCATAACGACATAACGGCAGTATATGTGGCAGAATTCCGTAATCTTATATTTAGGTATAAAGTCGATTTTATTGTACATACACATTTAGCAATCGATATCGAAATGCTTCATCTCATAAGTTTAACATATTTAAGTTAATAAACCTTCTTTAACTTACTGAAATTTATATAAAGCCATGGCGGCATAACGGCAGTGTATTTCGAAGAATTCCGTAATCTTATATTTAGATATAAAGCCGAATTTGTTGTATATACGCATTTAGCAATCGATATCGAAATTCTTTAAATTATTAGTTTAACATATTTAAAATAATTAACCTTCTTTAACGTAATGAAGGTGATATAAAGCCATGGCGGCCTAACGACAGTGCATTTAGAAGAATTCCGTAATCTTATATTTAGGTATAAATTCGATTTTGTTGTATATACGCATTTAGCAATCGATATCGACATGCTTCAAATCATTAGTTTAACATATTTACGTTAATAAACCTTCTTTAACGCACAGAAGTCTTCATTAAGACTTAACGGTATAACTGCAGTGCATTTAGAAGAATTCCGTAATCTTATATTTAGGTATAAAGTCGATTTTGTTGTATATACTCATTTAGCAATCGATATCGAAATGCTTCAAATCCTTAGTTTAATATATTTAAGTTAATAAAGCTTCTTTAACGCACTGAAGTTAACATAAAGCCATGGCGGCATAACGGCAGTGCATGTAGAAGAATTTCGTAATCTTATATTTAGGTATAAAGTCGATTTTCTTGTATATACACATTTAGCAATCGATATCGAAATGCTTCAAATCATTAGTTTAACATATTTAAGTTAGTAAACCTTCTTTAACGCACTGACGTCTTCATAAAGCCTTAACGGTATAACCGCAGTGCATTTAGAAGACTTCCGTATTCTTATATTTAGGTATAAAGTCGATTTTCTTGTATTTACATATTTAGCAATCGATATCGAAATGCTTCAAATCATTAGTTTAACGTTCTCAAGTTAATTAACCCTCTTTGTCTTACCTAAGTCTACATAAAGCCTTAACGGCATAACGGCAGTGCATTTAGAAGAATTCCGTTATCTTATATTTAGGTATAAATTTGATTTTCTTGTATGTACACATTTAGCAAGCGATATCGAAATGCTTCAAATCATTAGTTTAACATATTTAAGTTAATTAACCTTCTTTAACGTATTGAAGTTGATATAAAGCCATGGCGGCATAACGGCAGTGCAATTAGAAGAAGTCCGTAGCCTTATATTTAGGTATAAAGTCGGTTTTCTTGTATATACACATTTAGCAATCGATAGCGAAATGCTTCAAATCATTAGTTTAACATATTTAAGTTAATTAACCTTCTTTATCTTACTGAAGTTTACATAAAGCCATAACGGTATAACGGCAGTGCATTTGGATGAATTCCGTAATCTTATATTAAGGTAAAAAGTCGGTTTTGTTGTATATACACATCTAGCAATCGATATTGAAATGCTTTATCTCATAAGTTTAACATATTTAAGTTAATAAACCTTTTTTAACGATCTGAAGTTTGCATATAGCCATGGCGGCATAACGGCAGTGCATGTAGAAGAATTCCGTAATCTCATATTTAGGTATAAAGTCGATTTTCTTGTATATACACATTTAGCTATCGATATCGAAATGCTTCAAATCATTAGTTTAACATATTAAGATAATAAACGCTTTTTACCTTACTGAAGTTTACATAAAGCCTTAACGGTATAACGCCAGTGCATTTAGAAGGATTCCGTAAAGTTATAGTTTTATTTTTAGGTATAAAGTCGATTTTCTTTTATTTACACATTTAGCAATCGATATCGAAATGCTTCAAACCATTAGTTTAACATATTTAAAATAATTAACCTTCTTTAACGTAATGAAGGTGATATAAAGCCAATGCTGCATAACGACAGTGCATGTAGAAGAATTTCGTAATCTTATATTTAGGTTAGGTTAGTCGATTTTCTTATATTTACACATTTAGCAGTCGATATCGAAAATCTTCAAATCATTATTTTAACATATTTAAGTTAATTAACCTTCTTTAACGTAATGAAGGTGATATAGGCCAGAGTAGCATAACGCAGTGCATTAGAAGAATTTCGTAATCTTATATTTAGGTATAAAGTCGATTTTCTTGTATATACACATTTAGCAATCGATATCGAAATGCTTCAAATCATTAGTTTAACATATTTAAGTTAGTAAACCTTCTTTAACGCACTGACGTCTTCATAAAGCCTTAACGGTATAACCGCAGTGCATTTAGAAGACTTCCGTATTCTTATATTTAGGTATAAAGTCGATTTTCTTGTATTTACATATTTAGCAATCGATATCGAAATGCTTCAAATCATTAGTTTAACGTTCTCAAGTTAATTAACCCTCTTTGTCTTACCTAAGTCTACATAAAGCCTTAACGGCATAACGGCAGTGCATTTAGAAGAATTCCGTTATCTTATATTTAGGTATAAATTTGATTTTCTTGTATGTACACATTTAGCAAGCGATATCGAAATGCTTCAAATCATTAGTTTAACATATTTAAGTTAATTAACCTTCTTTAACGTATTGAAGTTGATATAAAGCCATGGCGGCATAACGGCAGTGCAATTAGAAGAAGTCCGTAGCCTTATATTTAGGTATAAAGTCGGTTTTCTTGTATATACACATTTAGCAATCGATAGCGAAATGCTTCAAATCATTAGTTTAACATATTTAAGTTAATTAACCTTCTTTATCTTACTGAAGTTTACATAAAGCCATAACGGTATAACGGCAGTGCATTTGGATGAATTCCGTAATCTTATATTAAGGTAAAAAGTCGGTTTTGTTGTATATACACATCTAGCAATCGATATTGAAATGCTTTATCTCATAAGTTTAACATATTTAAGTTAATAAACCTTTTTTAACGATCTGAAGTTTGCATATAGCCATGGCGGCATAACGGCAGTGCATGTAGAAGAATTCCGTAATCTCATATTTAGGTATAAAGTCGATTTTCTTGTATATACACATTTAGCTATCGATATCGAAATGCTTCAAATCATTAGTTTAACATATTAAGATAATAAACGCTTTTTACCTTACTGAAGTTTACATAAAGCCTTAACGGTATAACGCCAGTGCATTTAGAAGGATTCCGTAAAGTTATAGTTTTATTTTTAGGTATAAAGTCGATTTTCTTTTATTTACACATTTAGCAATCGATATCGAAATGCTTCAAACCATTAGTTTAACATATTTAAAATAATTAACCTTCTTTAACGTAATGAAGGTGATATAAAGCCAATGCTGCATAACGACAGTGCATGTAGAAGAATTTCGTAATCTTATATTTAGGTTAGGTTAGTCGATTTTCTTATATTTACACATTTAGCAGTCGATATCGAAAATCTTCAAATCATTATTTTAACATATTTAAGTTAATTAACCTTCTTTAACGTAATGAAGGTGATATAGGCCAGAGTAGCATAACGACAGTGCATTAAGAAGAATTCCCTAATCTTATATTTAGGTATAAATTCGATTTTCTTTTATATACACATTTAGCAAGCGATATCGAAATGCTTCAAATCATTAGTTTAACATATTTAAGTTAGTAAAACTTCTTTAACGCACTGACGTCTTCATAAAGCCTTAACGGTATAACTGCAGTGCATTTAGAAGACTTCCGTATCCTTATATTTAGGTATAAAGTCGATTTTCTTGTATTTACATATTTAGCAATCGATATCGAAATGCTTCAAATCATTAGTTTAACGTATTCAAGTTAATTAACCCTCTTTGTCTTACTTAAGTCTACATAAAGCCTTAACGGCATAACGGCAGTGCATTTAGAAGAATTCCGTTATCTTATATTTAGGTATAAATTTGATTTTCTTGTATGTACACATTTAGCAAGCGAAATCGAAATGCTTCAAATCATTAGTTTAACATATTTAAGTTAATTAACCTTCTTTAACGTATTGAAGTTGATATAAAGCCATGGCGGCATAACGGCAGTGCAATTAGAAGAAGTCCGTAGTCTTATATTTAGGTATAAAGTCGATTTTCTTGTATATACACATTTAGCAATCGATAACGAAATGCTTCAAATCATTAGTTTAACATATTTAAGTTAATTAACCTTCTTTATCTTACTGAAGCTTACATAAAGCCATAACGGTATAACGGCAGTGCATTTGGATGAATTCCGTAATCTTATATTAAGGTAAAAAGTCGATTTTGTTGTATATACACATTTAGCAATCGATATTGAAATGCTTCATCTCATAAGTTTAACATATTTAAGTTAATAAACCTTCGTTAACGATCTGAAGTGGGCACATAGCCATGGCGGCCTAACGGCAGTGCATGTAGAAGAATTCCATAATCTTATAATTAGGTATAAAGTCGATTTTCTTGTATATACACATTTAGCTATCGATATCGAAATGCCTCAAATCATTAGTGAAACATACTAAGTTAATAAACATTTTTTACTGAAGTCTACATAAAGCCTTAGCAGTATAACGGCAGTGCATTTAGAAGAATTCCGTAATGTTCTTCTTCTTATTTACTGGCGTAGACACCGCTTATGCGATTATAGCCGAGTCAAAAACAGCGCGCCAGTCGTTTCTTCTCTTCGCTACGTGGCGCCAATTGGATATTCCAAGCGAAGCCAGGTCCCTCTCCACTTGGTCCTTCCAACGGAGTGGAGGTCTTCCTCTTCCTCTGCTTCACGTGGCGGGTACTGCGTCGAATACTTTCAGAGCTGGAGCGTTTTCATCCATCCGGACAACATGACCTAGCCAGCGTAGCCGCTGTCTTTTAATTCGCTGAACTATGTCAATGTCGTCGTATATCTCGTACAGCTCATCGTTCCATCGAATGCGATATTCGCCGTGGCCAACGCGGAAAGGACCATAAATCTTTCGCAGAACTTTTCTCTCGAAAACTCGCAACGTCGACTCATCGGTTGTTGTCATCGTCCAAGCCTCTGCACCATATAGCAGGACGGGAATAATGAGCGACTTATAGAGTTTGGTTTTTGTTCGTCGAGAGAGGACTTTACTTTTCAATTGCCTACTCAGTCCGAAGTAGCACCTGTTGGCAAGAGTAATCCTGCGTTGGATTTCCAGGCTGACATTGTTGGTGGTGTTAATGCTGGTTCCTAAATAGACGAAATTATCTACAACTTCAAAGTTATGACTGTCAACAGTGACGTGGGAGCCAAGTCGCGAGTGCGACGACTGTTTGTTTGATGACAGGAGATATTTCGTCTTGCCCTCGTTCACTGCCAGACCCATTTGAGTTGCTTCCTTGTTCAGTCTGGAGAAAGCAGAACTAACGGCGCGGGTGTTGAGGCCGATGATATCAATATCATCGGCATACGCCAGCAGCTGTACACTCTTGTAAAAGATTGTACCTGCTCGATTAAGTTCTGCAGCTCGAGTAATTTTCTCGAGCAGCAGATTGAAAAAGTCACACGATAGGGAGTCGCCTTGTCTGAAACCTCGTTTGGTATCGAACGGCTCGGAGAGGTCCTTCCTGATCCTGACGGAGCTTTTCGTGTTGCTCAACGTCAGTTTACACAGCCGTATTAGTTTTGCGGGGATACCAAATTCAGACATCGCAGCATAAAGGCAGCTCCTTTTCGTGCTGTCGAAAGCAGCTTTGAAATCGACGAAGAGGTGGTGTGTGTCGATTCTTCTTTCACGGGTCTTTTCCAAGATTTGGCGCATGGTGAATATCTGGTCGGTTGTTGATTTACCATTTCTAAAGCCACACTGATAAGGTCCAATCAGTTTGTTGACGGTGGGCTTTAATCTTTCACACAATACGCTCGACAGAACCTTATATGCGATGTTGAGGAGGCTAATCCCACGGTAGTTGGCGCAGATTGTGGGGTCTCCTTTTTTATGGATTGGGCATAGCACACTTAAATTCCAATCGTTGGGCATACTTTCGTCCGACCATATTTTACAAAGAAGCTGATGCATGCACCTTATCAGCTCTTCGCCGCCGTGTTTGAATAGCTCGGCCGGCAATCCGTCGGCCCCTGCCGCTTTGTTGTTTTTCAGGCGGGCAATTGCTATTCGAACTTCATCATGGTCGGGCAATGGAACATCTGCTCCATCGTCATCGATTGGGGTATCGGGTTCGTTTTCTCCTGGTGTTGTGTGTTCACTGCCATTCAGCAGGCTGGAGAAGTGTTCCCTCCATAATTTAAGTATGCTCTGGGCATCGGTAACTAGATCACCTTTGGGGGTTCTACAAGAGTATGCTCCGGTCTTGAAACCTTCTGTAAGCCGCCGCATCTTTTCGTAGAATTTTCGAGCATTACCCCTGTCGGCCAGCTTATCAAGCTCTTCGTACTCACGCATTTCGGCCTCTTTCTTTTTCTGTCTACAAATGCGTCTCGCTTCCCTCTTCAACTCTCGGTATCTATCCCATCCCGCACGTGTTGTGGTCGATCGTAACGTTGCGAGGTAGGCAGCCTGTTTTCTCTCCGCTGCGACACGGCACTCCTCGTCGTACCAGCTGTTCCTTTGCACTTTCCGAAAACCAATGGTTTCGGTTGCAGCTGTACGTAAGGAGTTTGAAATGCCGTCCCACAGCTCCCTTATACCGAGTTGTTGACGAGTGCTCTCAGAGAGCAGGAGTGCAAGCCGAGTAGAAAGTCGTTTGGCTGTCTGTTGTGATTGCAGCTTCTCGACGTCGAACCTTCCTTGTGTTTGTTGGCGTGCGTTTTTTGCTGCACAGAGGCGGGTGCGAATTTTGGCTGCAACAATATAGTGGTCCGAGTCGATATTAGGACCTCGGAGCGCACGCACATCTAAAACACTGGAGACGTGTCTTCCGTCTATCACAATATGATCGATCTGGTTGGTGGTTTTTCGATCCGGAGACTGCCAGGTAGCTTGATGTATCTTCTTATGCTGGAATCTAGTACTACAGATAACCATATTTCGGGCCCCGGCGAAGTCGATCAGCCTCAACCCATTTGGGGATGTTTCCTCGTGGAGGCTGAATTTACCGACCGTAGTGCCAAAGATACCTTCTTTGCCCACCCTGGCGTTGAAGTCGCCAAGCACGATTTTGACATCGTGGCGGGGGCAGCTCTCATAAATGCGCTCCAAGCACTCATAAAAGGCATCTTTGGTCACATCGTCCTTCTCTTCCGTCGGGGCGTGGGCGCAAATCAGCGATATGTTGAAGAACCTCGCTTTGATGCGGATTGTGGCTAGACGTTCATTCATAGGAGTGAATGATAGTACTCGGCGACGGAGTCTCTCTCCCACCACGAATCCAACACCAAACTTGCGCTCCTTTATATGGCCACTGTAGTAAATGTCACAAGGACCTACTCGTCTCTGTCCTTGTCCCGTCCATCGCATTTCTTGGACGGCGGTGATGTCAGCCTTTATCTTTACGAGAACATCTACCAGCTGGGCAGCGGCACCTTCCCAATTAAGGGACCGGACATTCCAGGTGCATGCCCTCAAATCATAGTCCTTATTTCGTTTGCCGTGGTCGTCATCAAAAGGGGGGTCTCTCATCCGAGGCTGTTTTTTCCTTTTCATTGGGGGTGTTTTTTTACGTGGCGGGTCCCAAACCCAGCGCACAACCCTATGCAGGGGATGTTTCGCCTTCTCACTTTAGCTCGCCTTCAAACGGATGTTCTTAGGCTACCCAGAGGATACTTGGTCAAAGACCGGAAGTCGTGAGCTGCTTGAGTCATATGTAAAAGAATCGTTTCTGGCCACTCCCAAGTGAATGGCGATCAGAGAACTTTCCTCACTTGCGTGAACTTCTACACATGACTCCATCCTCCAATTCAATTCCGTAATGTTATAATTTTATATTTAGGTATAAAGTCGATTTTCTTGTATTTACACATTTAGCAGTCGATATCGAAATGCTTCAAAGCATAAGTTTAACATATTTAAAATAATTAACCTTCTTTAACGTATTGATGTTAATACAAAGCCATGGCGGCTTAACGACAGTACATTTAGAAGAATTCCCTAATCTTATATTTAGGTATAAAAACGATTTTCTTGTATATACACATTTAGCAATCGATATCGAAATGCTTCAAATCATTAGTTTAACATATTTAAGTTAATAAACCTTCTTTAACGCACTGAAGTCTATATAAAGCCTTAACGGTATAACTGAACTGCGTTTAGAAGAACTCCGTTATCTTATATTTAGGTATAAACTCGACTTTCTTGTATATTCTCATTTAGCAAGCGATATCGAAATGCTTCAAATCATTAGTTTAACATATTTAAGTTAATTAACCTTCTTTAACGTATTGAAGTTGATATAAAGCCATAACGACAGTACATTTGGAAGAATTCCGTAATCTTATGTTTAGGTATAAATTCGATTTTCTTGTAAATACACATTAAGCAAGCGATATCGAAATGCTTCAACTCGTTAGTTTAACATATTTAAGTTAATTAACCTTTTTTAACGCACTGAAGTCTATATAAAGCCTTAACGGTATAACTGAACTGCATTTAGAAGAACTCCGTTATCCTATATTTAGGTATAAACTCGACTTTCTTGTATATACTCATTTAGCAAGCGATATCGAAATGCTTCAAATCATTAGTTTAACATATTTAAGTTAATTAACCTTCTTAAACGTATTGAAGTTGATATAAAGCCATAACGGCAGTGCATGTAGAAGAATTCCGTAATCTTATATTTAGGTATAAAGTCGACTTTCTTGTATATATATATTTCGCAAACGATATTGAAATGCTTCAGATAACTGGTTTAACATATTTAAGTTAATAAACCTCCTTTAGCGAACTGAAGTTGACATAAAGCCATAACGGCAGGGCATTTGGAAGGATGCCGTAGACTTATATTTAGGCATAAAGTCGATTTTGTTGTATATACACATTTTGCAATTGAAATCGAAATGCTTCAAATCAGTAGTTTAACATATTTAAGTTAATTATCCGTCTTTATCTTACTGAAGTCTACAAAAGCCTTAACGGCATAACGGCAGTGCATTTGGAAGAGTTCCGTAATCTTATATTTAGGTATTAAGTCAATTTTCTTGTATATACGCATTTAGCAATCGATATCGAAATGCTTCAAATCATAAGTTTAACATATTTAAGTTAATTAACCCTCTTTATCTTACTGAAGTTTACATAAAGCCATAACGGCAGTATATTTATATGAATTCCGTTATCTTATATTTAGGTATAAAGTCGATTTTGTTGTACATACACATTTAGCAATCGATATCGAAAGGCTTCAAATCATTAGTTTAACATATTTGAGTTAATAAACGCTCTTTATCTTACTGAAGTCTACAAAAGCCTTAACGGCATAACGGCAGTGCATTTGGAAGAGTTCCGTAATCTTATATTTAGGTATTAAGTCGATTTTGTTGTATATACGCATTAAGCAATCGAAATGGAGATGCTTCAAATCATTAGTTTAACATATTTAAGATAATAAACCCTCTTTATCTTACTGAAGTCTTCAAAAGCTTTAACGGTAGTGCATTTGGAAGAGTTCCGTAACCTCATATTTAGGTATTAAGTCGATTTTCTTGTATATACGCATTTAGCAGTCAACATCGAAATGCTTCAAATCATTAGTTTAACATATTTAAGTTAATTAACCTTCTTTAACGTATTGAAGTTGATATAAAGCCATGGCGGCATAACGACAGTACATTTGGAAGAATTCCGTAATCCTATGTTTCGGTATAAATTCGATTTTCTTGTATATACACATTTAGCAAGCGATATCGAAATGCTTCAAATCATTAGTTTAACATATTTAAGTTAATAAACCTTCTTTAACGAACTGAAGTTGGCATATAGCCATGGCGACATAACGGCAGTGCATTTAGAAGAATTCCGTAATCTTATATTTAGGTATAAAGTCGATTTTCTTGTATATGCACATTTATCAATCGATACCGAAATGCTTCAAATCATTACTTTAACATATTTAAGTTAATAAACCTTCTTTAACGAACGGAAGTTGGCATAAAGCCATGGCGACATAACGGCAGTGCATTCAGAAGAATTCCGTAATCTTATATTTAGGTATAAAGTCGATTTTCTTGTATATGCACATTTAGCAATCGATAACGCAAAGCTTCAAATCATTACTTTAACATATTTAAGTTAATAAACCTTCTTTAACGAACGGAAGTTGGCATAAAGCCATGGCGACATAACGACAATACATTTGGAAGAATTCCGTAGTCTTATATTTATGTATAAAGTCGATTTTCTTGTATATACACATTTAGCTATCGATATTGAAATGCTTCAAATCATTAGTTTAACATATTAAGTTAATAAACGCTTTTTAGCTTACTGAAGTCTACATAAAGCCTTAACAGTATAACGGCAGTGCATTTAGAAGAATTCCGTAATGTTAAAATTTTATATTTAGGTATAAAGTCGATTTTCTTGTATATGCACATTTATCAATCGATATCGAAATGCTTCAAATCATTACTTTAACATATTTCAGTTAACTAACCTTCTTTATCTTACTGAAGTTTACATAAAGCCATAACGGTATAACGGCAGTATATTTATATGAATTCCGTTATCTCATATTTAGGTATAAAGTCGATTTTGTTGTACATACACATTTAGCAATCGATATCGAAATGCTTCGAATCATTAGTTTAACATTTTAAGTTAATTAACCTTCTTTAACGTATTGAAGTTGATAGTAAGCCATGGCGGCATAACGACAGTACATTTGGAAGAATTCCGTAAACTTATATTTAGGTATAGAGTCGATTTTGTTGTATATACATATTTAGCAATCGATATCGATATGCTTCACCTCATTATTTTAACATATTTAAGTTAATAAACCTTCTTTAACGAACTGAAGTTGGCATAAAGCTATGGCGGCATAACGGCAGTGCATGTAGAATAATTCCGTTATCTTATATTTAGGTATAAAGTCGATTTTGATGTATATACACATTTAGCAATCGATATCGATATGCCTCAAAGCATTACTTTAACAAATTTAAGTTAATAAACCTTCTTTAACGAACGGAAGTTGGCATAAAGCCATGGCGACATAACGACTATACATTTGGAAGAATTCCGTAGTCTTATATTTATGTATAAAGTCGATTTTCTTGTATATACACATTTAGCTATCGATATTGAAATGCTTCAAATCATTAGTTTAACCTATTAAGTTAATAAACGCTTTTTAGCTTACTGAAGTCTACATAAAGTATAACGGCAGTGCATTTAGAAGAATTCCGTAATGTTAAAATTTTATATTTAGGTATAAAGTCGATTTTCTTGTATTTACACATTTAGCAATATATATCGAAATGCTTCAGAAAACTGGTTTAGCATATTTAAGTTAATTAACCTTCTTTATCTTAGTGAAGTTTACATAAAGCCATAACGGCATAACGGCAGTATATTTATATGAACTCCGTTATCTCATATTTAGGTATAAAGTCGATTTTGTTGTACATACACATTTAGCAATCGATATCGAAATGCTTCGAATCATTAGTTTAACATTTTAAGTTAATTAACCTTCTTTAACGTAATGAAGGTATTATAAAGCCATGGCGGCATAACGACAGTGCATGTAGAAGAGTTCCGTAATCTTATATTTATGTATAAATTCGATTTTGTTGTATATACACATTTTGCAATCGATACCGAAATGCTTCAAATCACTAGTTTAACATATTTAAGTTAATAAACCTTCTTTAACGCACTGAAGTCTACATAAAGTCTTAACGGCATAACGGCAGTGCATTTAGAAGAATTCAGTTATCTTTTATTTAGGTATAAAGTCGGTTTTCTTGTATATACACATTTAGCAATCGATATCGAAATGCTTCAAATCATTACTTTAACATATTTAAGTTAATAAACCTTCTTTAACGAACGGAAGTTGGCATAAAGCCATGGCGACCTAACGACAATACATTTGGAAGAACTCCGTAGTCTAATATTTACGTATTAAGTCGATTTTCTTGTATATACACATTTAGCTATCGATATCGAAATGCTTCAAATCATTAGTTTAACATATTAAGTTAATAAACGCTTTTTAGCTTACTGAAGTCTACATAAAGCCTCAACAGTATAAGGGCAGTGCATTTAGAAGAATTCCGTAATGTTATAATTTTATATTTAGGTATAAAGTCGATTGTCTTGTATTTACACATTTAGCAATATATATCGAAATGCTTCAAAACACTGGTTTAGCATATTTAAGTTAATTAACCTTCTTTATCTTAATGAAGTTTACATAAAGCCATAACGGCATAACGGCAGTATATTTATATGAATTCCGTTATCTTATATTTAGGTATAAAGTCGATTTTGTTGTACATACGCATTTAGCAATCGATATCGAAATGCTTCAAATCATTAGTTTGACATATTTAAGTTAATTAACCTTCTTTAAAGTAATGAAGGTGATATGAAGCCATGGCGGCATAACGACAGTGCAGGTAGAAGAGTTCCGTAATCTTATATTTAGGTATACAGTATATTTTCTTGTATTTACACATTTAGCAATCGATATCGAAATGCTTAAAATCATTAGTTTAACATATTTAAGTTAGTTAACCTTCCTTAACGTAATTAAGGTGATATAAAGCCATGGCGGCATAACGACAGTGCATTTAGAAGAATTCCGTTATCTTATATTTAGGTTTAAAGTTACATTTAAAGTTGACCCATCCGGCAACGCTGTAACTTTTAACAGCGCTGACAAATCGGCTAATGTCATACCGCGTTAGAAGCGTCGTTCGAAGACAATTTATACCATGGAACAGTACACTCCAAAAGAACGCGCTGAAATTGTTCAGCTTTATATTCAAAATAACTTTTCAATTGTGTTAACTCAACGTGCGTTTCGCAAAAAAAATAAAGTGAAAAGTGCTCCAGTTAAGAACACAATTAAGTCTTTATACGCAAAATTTGTGAACACCGGTAATCTCAGTAATGCCAGTCATGCATCCAGACAACGCACAAGATGATGAAAATATCGAAGCTGTACGAGCCAGTATTGAGGAGACTCCATCGACATCGAGTTATCGCCGCTCTCAGGAATTAGACATCTCTCGCACCACTCTCCGACGCATAATTCATAAAGATTTGAAGATGTTTCCATATAAAATTCAAATGGCACAAAAACTAAACCCAGCTGATTATCCGCGACGCCTTAATTTTGGCAAATGGGCCATCGAAATGGCTGAAAACGAACTTGACTTTTGGCGAAAACTCATCATGTCAGACGAGGCACATTTCTCGTTGAATGGAGGCGTAAACAAGCAAAATTGCCGATTTTATGCCACCGAAAATCCTCAATTAATTGAAGAACAGACTCTTTACGACCAAAAAGTAACAGTTTGGTGTGGTGTTTGCGCGAATATGATCATCGGACCGTATTTTTTCGAAGACGATGATGGAGCCACGACAACAGTCAATGGTGAGCGTTATCGAGCCATGATAACGGATTTTGTGATACCCATTATTCGCGAAAATGACATGGATAACTTCTGATTTCAACAGGACGGGGCTACATGCCATACAGCTCGACCAACAATCAATTTATTGCGACCATTTTTCCCCGGGCGATTGATATCGAAAAATGGTGATGTTGACTGGCCACCGAGATCACCAGATTTGACGCCACCAGACTTTTATTTGTGGGGTTATTTGAAATCCAAGGTATACGCTAATAAGCCAAAGACCTTAGCTCAACTGAAAGCCAACATTCGACGTGAAACAGCCGCCATATCATCCGAAACATTGGCCAAAGTCATGGAAAATGTCGAAAAAAGAGTGCATTTAGCTGTCAAAGCTAAAGGTGCCAATTTACGCGATCTAATTTTTAAATATTAGCTGAAACAAATCCCCTTGGACCAAAATAAATTATTTTTGAAATGAACAAAAAACATTGTTTTCTTTTGTTCTTTTTTTTTAGAAACAAATGGGTCAACTTTAAATGGCCTACCCTGTATAAAGTCGATTTTGTTGTATATACGCATTTAGCAATCGATATTGAAATGCTTCAAAGCACTAGTTTAACATATTTAAGTTAATTAACCTTCTTTAACGATCTGAAGTTAGCATATAGTAGCCATGGCGGCATAACAGCAGTGCATGTAGAAGAATTCCGTAATCTTATATTTAGGTATAAAGTCGAATTTCTTGTATATACACATTTAGCTATCGATATCGAAATGCTTCAAATCATTCGTTTAACATATTTATGTTAATAAACCTTCTTTAACGATCTGAAGTTGGCATATAGCCATGGCGGCATAACGGCAGTGCATGTAGAAGAATTCCGTAATCTTATATTTAGGTATAAAGTCGATTTTCTTGTATATACATATTAAGCTATCGATATCGAAATGCTTCAAATCATTCGTTTAACATATTTATGTTAATAAACCTTCTTTAACGATCTGAAGTTGGCATATAGCCATGGCGGCATAACAGCAGTGCAGGTAGAAGAATTCCGTAATCTTATATTTAGGTATAAAGTCGATTTTCTTGTATATACACATTTAGCTATCGATATCCAAATGCTTCAAATCATTCGTTTAACATATTTATGTTAATAAACCTTCTTTAACGATCTGAAGTTGGCATATAGCCATGGCGGCATAACGGCAGTGCATGTTGAAGAATTCCGTAATCTTATATTTAGGTATAAAGTCGATTTTCTTGTATATGCACATTTAGCTATCGATATCGAAATGCTTCATATCATTAGGTTGACATATTAAGTTAATAAACGCTTTTTAGCTTACTGAAGTCTACATAAAGCCTTAACGGTATAACGGCAGTGCATTTAGAAGAGTTCCGTAATGTTATCATTTTATATTTAGGTATAAAGTCGATTTTCTTATATATACACATTTAGCAATCGATATCGAAATGCTTCAAATAACTGGTTTAGCATATTTAAGCTAATTAACCTTCTTTATCTTACTGAAGTTTACATAAAGCCATAACGGCATAACGGCAGTATATTAATATGAATTCCGTTATCTTATATTTAGGTATAAAGTCGATTTTGTTGTACATACATATTTAGCAATCGATATCGAAAATCTTCAAATCATTAGTTTAACATATTTAAGTTAATTAACCTTCTTTAACGTAATGAAGGTGATATAAAGCCATGGCGGCATAACGACAGTACATTTAGAAGAATTCCGTAGTCTTATATTTATGTAAAAAGTCGATTTTGTTGTATATACACATTAAGCAATCGATATCGAAATGCTTCAAATCATTAGTTTAACATATTTAAGTTTATTAACCTTCTTTAACGTAATGAAGGTGATATAAAGCCATGGCGGCATAACAGCAGTGCATGTAGAAGAATTCCGTAATCTTATATTTAGGTATAAAGTCGATTTTCTTGTATATACACATTTAGCTATCGATATCGAGATGCTTCAAATCATTAGTATAACATATTTATGTTAATAAACCTTCTTTAACGAACTGAAGTTGGCTTAAGGCCATGGCGGCATAACGGCAGTGCATTTAGAAGAATTCCGTAATCTTATGTTTAGGTATAAAGTCGATTTTCTTGTATATACATATTTAGCTATCGATATCGAAATGCTTCAAATCATTAGTTTAACATATTTAAGTTAATTAACTTTCTTTAACGCATTGAAGTTGATATAAAGCCATGGCGGCATAACGACAGTACATTTAGAAGAATTCCGTAGTCTTATATTTATGTAAAAAGTCGATTTTCTTGTATATACACATTTAGCGATCGATATCGAGATGCTTCAACTCATTAGTTTAACACATTTTTGTTAATAAACCTTCTTTAACGATCTGAAGTTGGCATGTAGCCATGGCGGCATTTAGAAAAATTCCGTTATCTTATATTTAGGTTTAAAATCGATTTTGTTGTATATACATATTTAGCAATTGATATCGGGATACTTCAACTCATTAGTTTAACATATTTAAGTTAATAAACCTTCATTAACGATTTAAAGTTGGCATAAAGCTATGGCGGCATAACGGCAGTGCATGTGTAAAGTAGATTTTTTTGTATTTACACATTTAGCAATCGATATAGAAATATTAAGTTAATTAACCATCTTTATCTTACTGAAGTTTACATAAAGCAATAACGGCAAAACGGCAGTATATTTATATGAATTTCGTTATCTTATATTTAGGTATAAAGTCGATTTTGTTGTACATACACATTTAGCAATCGATATCGAAGTTCTTCAAATCATTAGTTTAACATATTAAGTTAGTTAACCTTCTTTAACGTATTGAAGTTGATATAAAGCCATGGCGTTATCTTATATTTAGGTAAAAAGTCGAGTTTGTTGTACATACATATTTAGCAATCGATATCGAAATGCTTCAAATCATTAGTTTAACATATTTTAGTTAGTTAACCTTCTTTAACGTATTGAAGTTGATATAAAGCCATTGCGGCATAACGACAGTGCATTTAGAAGAATTGTGTAATCTTATATTTAGGTATAAAGTCGATTTTGTTGTATATACACATTAGCAATCGATATCGAGATGGTTCAACTCATTAGTTTAACATATTTAAGTTAATTAACCTTATTTTTCCTACTGAAGTGTACGTAAAGCCATAACGGTGTAACGGCAGTGCATTTGGAAGAATTCCCTAATCTTATATTTAGGTATAAAGTCAATTTTCTTTTATATACACATTTAGATATCGATATCGAAATCCTTCAAATCATTCGTTTAACATATTTAAGTTAGTTAACCTTCTTTAACGTAATGAAGGTGATCTAAAGCCATGGCGGCATAACGACAGTGCATTTAGAAGAATTCCGTAATCTTATATTTAGGTATAAAGTCGATTTTGTTGAAATGCTTCAAATCATTAGTTTAATATATTTAAGTTAATTAACCTTTTTTAACGTATTGAAGTTGATATAAAGCCATGGCGGCATAACGACAGTAG
This sequence comes from Bactrocera correcta, assembly GCA_027475135.1. Lineage (NCBI taxonomy): Eukaryota > Metazoa > Arthropoda > Insecta > Diptera > Tephritidae > Bactrocera > Bactrocera correcta. Next base: position 18,473 of record JAPZAG010002087.1, read on the forward strand.
ATTTGGAAGAAATCCGTTATCTTATATTTAGGTATAAAATCGATTTTCTTGTATATACACATTAAGCAATCGATATCGAAATGCTTCAAATCATTAGTTTAACATATTTAAGTTAATAAACCTTCTTTATCTTACTGAAGTTTACATAAAGCCAAAACGGTATAACGGCAGTGCATTGGGAAGAATTCCGTAATCATATATTTAGGTAAAAAGTCGATTTTCTTGTATATGCACATTTAGCTATCGATATCGAAATGCTTCATATCATTAGTTTAACATATTTAAGTTAATTAACCTTCTTTAACGTATTGAAGTTGATATAAAGCCATGGCGACATAACGACAGGTCATTTAGAAGAAATTCGTAATCTTATATTTAGGTAAAAAGTCGATTTTCTTGTATATACACATTTAGCAATCGATAACGAAATGCTTCAAATCATTAGTTTAACATATTTAAGTTAATTAACCTTCTTTATCGTACTGAAGTTTACATAAAGCCATAGCGGTATAACGGCAGTGCATTTGGAAGAATTCCGTAAACTTATATTTAGGTCTAAAGTCGATTTTGCTGTATATACATATTTAGCAATCGATATCGAGATGCTTCAACTCATTAGTTTAACATATTTAAGTGAATAAACCTTCTTTAACGCAATGAAGTCTACATAAAGCCTTAACGGTATAACTGCAGTGCATTTAGAAGAATTCCGTAATCTTATAATTAGGTATAAAGTCGATTTTTTTTTTTACATATTTAGCAATCGATATCGAAATGCTTCAAATCATTATTTAGTTAACATATGTAAGTTAATAAACCTTCTTTAACGAACGGAAGTTGGCATAAAGCCATGGCGGCATAACGACAGTACATTTGGAAGAATTCCGTAGTCTTATATTTATGTATAAAGTCGATTTTCTTGTATATACACATTTAGCTATCGATATCGAAATGCTTCAAATCATTAGTTTAACATATTAAGTTAATAAACGCTTTTTAGCTTACTGAAGTCTACGTAAAGCCTTAACGGTATAACGGCAGTGCATTTAGAAGAATTCTGTAATGTTATAATTTTATATATAGGTATAAAGTCGATTTTCTTGTATTTACACATTTAGCAATCGATATCGAAATGCTTCAAATCATTAGTTTAACATATTTAAGTTAATAAACCTTCTTTAACGATCTGAACTTAGAAGAATTCCGTAATCTTATATTTAGGTATAAAGTCGATTTTCTTGTATATACACACTTAGCTATCGATATCGAAATGCTTCAAATCATTCGTTTAATATATTTATGTTAATAAACCTTCTTTAACGATCTGAAGTTGGCATATAGCCATGGCGGCATAACGACAGTGCATGTAGAAGAATTCCGTAATCTTATATTTAGGTATAAAGTCGATTTTCTTATATATACACATTTAGCTATCGATTAGTTTAACATATTAAGTTAATAAACGCTTTTTAGCTTACTGAAGTCTACGTAAAGCCTTAACGGTATAACGGCAGTGCATTTAGAAGAATTCCGTAATGTTATAATTTTATATTTAGGTATAAAGTCGATTTTCTTGTATTTACACATTTAGCAATCGATATCAAAATGCTTCAAATCATTAGTTTAACATATTTAAGTTAATTAACCTTCTTTAACGTATTGAAGTTGATATAAAGCCATGGCGGCATAACGACAGTACATTTGGAAGAATTCCGCAGTCTTATATTTAGGTATAAAGTCAATTTTCGTGTATATAAACATTTACCAATCGATATCGAAATGATTCACATCATTCGCTTAACATATTTAAGTTAATAAACCTTCTTTAACGATCTGAAGTTGGCATATAGCCATGGCGGCATAACGGCAGTGCATGTAGAAGGATTCCGTAATCTTATATTTAGGTATAAATTCGATTTTCTTGTATATACACATTTGGCTATCGATATCGAAATGCTTCAAATCATTCGTTTAACATATTTATGTTAATAAACCTTCTTTAACGATCTGATGTTGGCATATAGCCATGGCGGCATAACGGCAGTGCATGTAGAAGAATTCCGTAATCTTATATTTAGGTATAAAGTCGATTTTCTTGTATATACACATTAAGCTATCGATATCGAAATGCTTCAAATCATTAGTTTAACATATTAAGTTAATAAACGTTTTTAGCTTACTGAAGTCTACATAAAGCATTAACAGTATAACGGCAGTGCATTTAGAAGAATTCCGTAATGTTATTATTTTATATTTAGATATAAAGTCGATTTTCTTGTATTTACACATTTAGCAATATATATTGAAATGCTTCAAAAAACTGGTTTAGCATATTTAAGTTAATTAACCTTCCTTATCTTAACGAAGTTTACATAAAGCCACAGCGGCATAACGGCAGTATATTTATATGAATTCCGTTATCTTATATTTAGGTATAAAGTCGATTTTGTTGTACATACGCATTTAGCAATCGATATCGAAATGCTTCAAATCATTAGTTTAACATATTTAAGTTAGTTAACCTTCCTTAACGTAATGAAGGTAATATAAAGCCATGGCGGCATTACGGCAGTGCAGGTAGAAGAATTCCGTTATCTTATATTTAGGTATAAAGTCGATTTTCTTGTATATACACATTTAGCAATCGATATCGAAATGCTTCAAATCATTAGTTTAACATATTTAACTTAATTAACCTTCTTTAACGTATTGAAGTTGATATAAAGCCATGGCGGCATAATGACAGTACATTTGGAAGAATTCCGTAGTCTTATATTTAGGTATAAAGTCGATTTTCTTGTATGTAAACATTTAGCAATCGATAACGAAATGCTTCAAATCATTCGTTTAACATATTTAAGTTAATTAACCTTCTTTAACGTATTGAAGTTGATATAAAGCCATGGCGGCATAACGACAGTACATTTGGAAGAATTCCGTAGTCTTATATTTAGGCATAATTCTGGTATATATGCATTAAGCAATCGATATCGAAATGCTTCAAATAACTGGTTTAACATATTAAGTTAATAAACGCTTTCTAGCTTACTGAAGTCTACATAAAGCCTTAACAGTATAACGGCAGTGCATTTAGAAGAATTCCGTAATGTTATAATTTTATATTTAGATATAAAGTCGATTTTCTTGTATTTACACATTTAGCAATATATATCGAAATGCTTCAAAAAACTGGATTAGCATATTTAAGTTAATTAACCTTCTTTATTTTAATGAAGTTTACATAAAGCCATAACGGCATAACGGCAGTATATTT
>JAPZAG010002088.1:0-21735 GCA_027475135.1 Bactrocera correcta
TGCTTCAAATCATTAGTTTAACAGATTTAAATTAAATTACCTTCTTTAACCTACCGAAAGTGACATGAAGCCATGGCGGCATAACGGCGGTTCATGTAGAAGAATTCCGTAATTTTATATTTAGGTATAAAATCGATTTGTTGTATAAACACATTTAGCAATCGATATCGAAATGCTTGAGATCATTAGTTTAACATATTTAGTTAATTCACCCTGTTTATCTTCCTGAAGTCTACATAAAGCCTTAACGGCAGTGCATTTAGAAGAATTACGTAATCTTATATTTAGGTATAAAGTCGATTTTCTTGTATATACTCATTTAGCAATCGATATCGAAATGCTTCAAATCATTATTTTAATATATTTAAGTTAAATAAACCTTCTTTAAACTCACTGAAGTCTACATAAAGCCTTAACGGCATAACGGCAGTGCATTTAGAAGAGTTCCGTAATCTTATGTTTAGGTATAAAGTCGATTTTCTTGTATATACACATTTAGCAATCGATATCGAAATGCTTCAAATCATTAGTTTAACATATTAAGTTAATAAACATTTTTTAGCTTAATGAGGTCTACATAAAGCCTTAACGGTATAACGGCAGTGCATTTAGAAGAAATCCGTAATGTTATAATTTTATATTTAGGTATAAAGTCGATTTTGTTGTATTTACACATTTAGCAGTCGATTTCGAAATGCTTCAGATAACTGGTTTAACATATTTGAGTTAATTAACCTTCTTTATCTTACTGAAGTTTACATAAAGCCATAACGGCATAACGGCAGTATATTTATATGAATACTTGGCTTGGGCTTGGCAATAGTCACATTTTTGTATCAACTTTGTTAACGCTCTGAGGCTAAACTATTGGAAAGAGGTGTGGTCAAACATAATGCATTGGTTAGATAATTTAAAGAGCTCTCAGGAAAGTCTTCAATCTTTCTTTTAGTCCTACTCACATTTTTGTTTCAACTTTGCTAACGCTCTGAGGCTAAACAATTTGAACGAGGTGGGTCAAACAAAAAAACATTGGTAAGATAATTTAAAGAGCTCTCAGGAGAGTCCCCAATTTTTCTTCTATTTCTTCCAAGGGTTTTGGCAATAGTCACATTTTGGTTTCAACTTTGATAACGCTCTGAGGCTAAACTATTAGAAAGAGGTGGGTCAAACATAAAGCATTGGTTAGATAATTTAATGACGTCTCCGAAAAGTCTTCAATCTTTCTTCTACTCTTACCAGGGGCTTGGCAATAGTCACATTTTGGTTTCAACTTTTCTAACGCTCTGAGGCTAAACTATTGGAACGAGGTGGGTCAAACATAAAGCATTGGTTAGATAATTTAAAGAGCTCTCAGGAAAGTCCCCAATTTTTCTTCTACTCCTACCATTGGCTTGGCAATAGTCACATTTTTGTTTCAACTTTGCTAACGCTCTGAGGCTAAACTATTGGAACGAGGTGGGTCAAACATAAAGCATTGGTTAGATAATATAAAGAGCTCTCAGGAAAGTCCCCAATTTTTCTTCTACTTCTACCATTGGCTTGGCAATAGTCACATTTTTGTTTCAACTTTGCTAACGCTCTAGCGGCTAAACTATTGGAACGAGATGGGTCAAACATTAAGCATTGGTTAGATAATTTAAAGAGCTCTCAGGAAAGTCTTCAATCTTTCTTCTACTCCTACCATTGGCTTGGCAATAGTCACATTTTGTTTCAACTTTGCTAACGCTCTAGCGGCTAAACTATTAGAACGAGGTGGGTCAAACATAAAGCATTGGTTAGATAATTTAAAAAGCTCCCAGGAAAGTCCCCAATTTTTCTTCTACTCCTACCATTGGCTTGGCAATAGTCACATTTTTGTTTCAACTTTGCTAACGCTTTTGGAAGAATTCCGTTATCCTAGTTTAGGTATAAAGTCAAATTTCTTGTACTAGCACATTTTGCAATCGATATCGCGATGCTTCAATTCATTAGTTTAACTATTTAAGTTAATAAACCTTCTTCAATGAACTGAAGTAGTCATAAAGCCATGGCGGCATAACGGCGGTGCATGTAGAAGAATTCCGTAATTTATATTTAGGTATAAAATCGATTTGTTGTATAAACACATTTAGCAATCGATATCGATAATTGCTTTGAGATCATTAGTTTAACATATTTAAGTTAATTCACCCTGTTTATCTCCTGAAGTCTACATAAAGCCTTAACGGCAGTGCATTTAGAAGAATTACGTAATCTTATATTTAGGTATAAAGTCGATTTTCTTGTATATACTCATTTAGCAATCGATATCGAAATGCTTCAAATCATTATTTTAATATATTTAAGTTAATAAACCTTCTTTAACTCACTGAAGTCTACATAAAGCCTTAACGGCATAACGGCAGTGCATTTAGAAGAGTTCCGTAATCTTATGTTTAGGTATAAAGTCGATTTTCTTGTATATACACATTTAGCAATCGATATCGAAATGCTTCAATTCATTAGTTAACATATTAAGTTAATAAACATTTTTTAGCTTAATGAGGTCTACATAAAGCCTTAACGGTATAACGCAGTGCATTTAGAAGAAATCCGTAATGTTATAATTTATATTTAGGTATAAAGTCGATTTTGTTGTATTTACACATTTAGCAGTCGATTTCGAATGCTTCAGATAACTGGTTTAACATATTTGAGTTAATTACCTTCTTTATCTTACTGAAGTGTTTACATAAAGCCATAACGGCATAACGGCAGTATATTTATATGAATACCGTTATCTTATATTTAGGTATAAAGTCGATTTTCTTGTATATACTCATTTAGCAATCGATATCGGAATGCTTCAAATCATTAGTTTTACATTTTCAAGTTATTATAATAAACCTTCTTTACGCACTGAAGTCTACATAAAGCCTTAACGGTATAACTGTAGTGCATTTAAAAGAATTCCGTAATCTTATATTTAGGTACAAAGTCGATTTTCTTGTATTTACATATTTAGTAATCCGATATCGAAATGCTTCAAATCGTAAGTTTAACATATTTAAGTTAATTATTCCCCTCTATCTTACTGAAGTCTACATAAAGCCTTAACGGCATAACGGCAGTGCGTTTAGAAGAATTCCGTTATCTTATATTTAGGTATGTAGTCGAGTTTCTTGTATATACACATTTAGCAAGCGATATCGAAATGTTTCAAATCATTAGTTTAACATATTTAAGTTATATAACCTTCTTAACATATTGAAGGTTGATATAAAGCCATGGCGGCATAACGGCAGTGCATGTAGAAGAATTCCGTAATCTTATATTCAGATATAAAGTCGATTTTCTTGTATATACACATTTAGCTATCGATATCGAAATGCTTCAAATCATTAGTTTAACATATTAAGTTAATAAACATTTTTTAGCTTAATAAGGTCTACATAAAGCCTTAACGGTATAACGGCAGTGCATTTAGAAGAAATCCGTAATGTTATAATTTTATATTTAGGTATAAAGTCGATTTTGTTGTATTTACACATTTAGCAGTCGATATCGAAATGCTTCAAACCATTAGTTTAACATATTAAAATAATTAACCTTCTTTATCGTATTGTAGTTGATACAACCATGGCGGCATAACGACAGTACATTTGGAAGAATTCCGTAATCTTATATTTAGGTATATGTAAAGTCGATTTTCTTGTATATACACATTTAGCATTCGATATCGAAATGCTTCAAATCATTAGTTTTACATTTCAAGTTATTTATAATAAACCAGTGCATTTATAAGAATTCCGTAATCTTATATTAAGGTATAAAGTCGATTTTCTTGTATATACACATTTAGCAATCGATATCGAAATGCTTCAAATCATTAGTTTAACATATTTATGTTAATCAACCAACTTCAACGTATTGAAGGTGAAATAAAGCCATGGCGGCATAACGACAGTAATTTGGAAGAATTCCGTAATCTTATATTTAGGTATAAAGTCGATTTTCTTGTATATATGCATTTAGAAATCGATATCGAAATGCTTCAAATCATTAGTTTAACATATTTAAGTTAACAAACCTACTTTAACGAACTGAAGTTGACATAAGCCATGACGGATTAACGGCAGTGCATTTGGAAGAATTCCGTTATCCTATGTTTAGGTATAAAGTCAAATTTCTTGTAACTAGCACATTTAGCAATCGATATCGCGATGCTTCAATTCATTAGTTTAACATATTTAAGTTAATAAACCTTCTTCAATGAACTGAAGTAGTCATAAAGCCATGGCGGCATAACGGCGGTGCATGTAGAAGAATTCCGTAATTTTATATTTAGGTATAAAATCGATTTGTTGTATAAACACATTTAGCAATTCGATATCAAAATGCTTGAAATCATTAGTTTACCATATTTAAGTTAATTCACCCTATTTATCTTCCTGAAGTCTACATAAAGCCTTAACGGCATAACGGCAGTGCATTAGAAGAATTACGTAATCTTATATTTAGGTATAAAGTCGATTTTCTTGTATATACTCATTTAGCAATCGATATCGAAATGCTTCAAATCATTATTTTAACATATTTAAGTTAATAAGGCTTCTTGAACGCACTGAAGTTAACATAAAGCCATGGCGGTATAACGGCAGTGTATGTAGAAGAATTCCGTAATCTCTTATGTTTAGGTATAAATTCGATTTTGTTGTATATACACATTTAGCTATGGATATGGAAATGCTTCAAATCATTAGTTTAACATATTAAGTTATAAACATTTTTTAGCTTAATGAGGTCTACATAAAGCCATAACCGTATAACGGCAGTGCATTTAGAAGAAATCCGTAATGTTATAATTTTATATTTAGGTATAAAGTCGATTTTGTTGTATTTACACATTTAGCAGTCGATATCGAAATACTTCAAACCATTAGTTTAACATATTTAAAATAATTAACCTTCTTTTACGTATTGTAGTTGATACAAACCATGGCGGCATAACGACAATACATTTGGAAGAATTCCGTAATCTTATATTTAGGTATATGTAAAGTCGATTTTCTTGTAAAAAGCATTGGTTAGATAATTTAAAGAGCTCTCAGGAAAGTCTTCAATCTTTCTTCTACTCCTATCAGGGGCTTGGCAATAGTCACATTTTTGTATCAACTTTGTTAACGCTCTGAGGCTAAACTATTGGAACGAGGTGTGTCAAACATAAAGCATTGGTTAGATAATTTAAAGAGCTCTCAGGAAAGTCTTCAATCTTTCTTTTAGTCCTACTCACATTTTTGTTTCAACTTTGCTAACGCTCTGAGGCTAAACAATTTGAACGAGGTGGGTCAAACAAAAAACATTGGTAAGATAATTTAAAGAGCTCTCAGGAGAGTCCCCAATTTTTCTTCTATTTCTTCCAAGGGTTTGGCAATAGTCACATTTTGGTTTCAACTTTGATAACGCTCTGAGGCTAAACTATTAGAAAGAGGTGGGTCAAACATAAAGCATTGGTTAGATAATTTAATGACGTCTCCGAAAAGTCTTCAATCTTTCTTCTACTCTTACCAGGGGCTTGGCAATAGTCACATTTTGGTTTCAACTTTTCTAACGCTCTGAGGCTAAACTATTGGAACGAGGTGGGTCAAACATAAAGCATTGGTTAGATAATTTAAAGAGCTCTCAGGAAAGTCCCCAATTTTTCTTCTACTCCTACCATTGGCTTGGCAATAGTCACATTTTTGTTTCAACTTTGCTAACGCTCTGAGGCTAAACTATTGGAACGAGGTGGGTCAAACATAAAGCATTGGTTAGATAATTTAAAGAGCTCTCAGGAAAGTCCCCAATTTTTCTTCTACTTCTACCATTGGCTTGGCAATAGTCACATTTTTGTTTCAACTTTGCTAACGCTCTAGCGGCTAAACTATTGGAACGAGATGGGTCAAACATTAAGCATTGGTTAGATAATTTAAAGAGCTCTCAGGAAAGTCTTCAATCTTTCTTCTACTCCTACCATTGGCTTGGCAATAGTCACATTTTTGTTTCAACTTTGCTAACGCTCTAGCGGCTAAACTATTAGAACGAGGTGGGTCAAACATAAAGCATTGGTTAGATAATTTAAAAAGCTCCCAGGAAAGTCCCCAATTTTTCTTCTACTCCTACCATTGGCTTGGCAATAGTCACATTTTTGTTTCAACTTTGCTAACGCTTTGAGGCTAAACTATTGGAACGATGTGGGTCAAACATTAAGCATTGGTTAGATAATTTAAAGAGCTCTCAGGAAAGTCCCCAATTTTTCTTCTACTTCTACCATTGACTTGGCAATAGTCACATTTTTGTTTCAACTTTGCTAACGCTCTAGCGGCTAAACTATTGGAACGAGGTGGGTCAAACTTTAAAAGCATTGGTTAGATAATTTAAAGAGCTCTCAGGAAAGTCCCCAATCTTTCTTCTACTCCTACCATTGGCTTGGCAATAGTCACATTTTTGTTTCAACTTTGCTAACTATTGGAACGAGGTGTGTCAAACATAAAGCATTGGTTAGATAATTTAAAGAGCTCTCAGTAACGTCTTCAATCTTTCTTTTAGTCCTACTCACATTTTTGTTTCAACTTTGCTAACGCTCTGAGGCTAAACAATTTGAATGAGGTGGGTCAAACAGAAAACATTGGTAAGATAATTTAAAGAGCTCTCAGAAGAGTCCCCAATTTTTCTTCTATTTCTTCCAAGGGTTTGGCAATAGTCACATTTTGGTTTCAACTTTGATAACGCTCTGAGGCTAAACTGTTAGAAAGAGGTGGGTCAAACATAAAGCATTGGTTAGATAATTGAAAGAGCTCTCAGGAAAGTCCTCAATCTTTCTTCTACTCTTACCAGGGGCTTAGCAATAGTCATATTTTTGTTTCAACTTTGCTAACGCTCTGAGGCTAAACTATTGGAACGAGGTGGGTCAAACATAAAGCATTGGTTAGATAATTGAAAGAGCTCTCAGGAAAGTCTTCAATCTTTCTTCTACTCTTACCAGGGGCTTGGCAATAGTCACATTTTGGTTTCAACTTTGCTAACGCTCTGAGGCTAAACTATTGGAACGAGGTGGGTCAAACATAAAGCATTGGTTAGATAATTGAAAGAGCTCTCAGGAAAGTCCTCAATCTTTCTTCTACTCTTACCAGGGGCTTAGCAATAGTCATATTTTTGTTTCAACTTTGCTAACGCTCTGAGGCTAAACTATTGGAGCGAGGTGGGTCAAACATAAAGCATTGGTTAGATAATTAAAAGAGCTCTCAGGAAAGTCCCCAATTTTTCTTCTACTCCTACCATTGGCTTGGCAATAGTCACATTTTTGTTTCAACTTTGCTAACGCTCTAGCGGCTAAACTATTGGAACGAGATGGGTCAAACATTAAGAGCCGTTTTCACAGTGATTAGTTAACGAATGGTTGAAGATAACTAATTGGTTTTCATTTCAAAGTGAATTGTCAACCATTAGTTAACTCATCTCCCGGGCATTGGTTGACGATTAGTTAACAAACAGCTGTTCGAATGTCAAACTATTTATTTTTATTAAAAGAAAAATAAAATAAATCTAAAAAACAATTTGGTGGGAAGTAGTGATCACAACAATGGAGTTCAGTGACAGTGACGACGATTACGAAGAGCTGCTAAAAGTGGTAATTTTCCGTCGGAAAAAAGAAATACGGGAGCGATTTAATTTCTTTCAACTTTATGATGAAAAGGACTTTAGAGAGCGTTTCCGCCTATGCAAAGATGCTGCATGGGAAGTATTGCAGCTCATACGTCCAGATATACAGCATGCTACCACATGGTATAGCTTTTTTAACGCTTTGCCTGCCGATTTCTACATAAAATTTTTTCCTAGGAATAATGCGTTGTCGCCGGATCATATGTTGGCCATTACATTGAGGTTTTATGCCACTGGCAGTATTCAGCAATTGATTGGAGATGTGTCAGGAGTGTCTACTAGCACAGTATCAAGAGTTGTTACTCTTGTTTCAGATAAAATAGCAAGGTTGCGAGAACGTTTTATACGATTTCCTACCACAACGGAAGATATACATCAAAAACAGAAAGAGTTTTTTCGAATTGCTAAATTTCCCAGAGTTATTGGTGCCTTAGATTGCACGCACGTAAAAATTCAGTCACCTGGTGAGCTGAAACACCTCAAAACCGTAATGAATATCTATTTTTACATGTTTCCTTCCTTTTCAGGCGGAGACCATGCGGAACTATTTCGTAATAGAAAAAGCATATTTTCTTTTAATGTACAAACGATTTGCGATGCTCGTTTGATGATTTTAGACATAGTCGCTAGGTGGCCAGGATCAACACATGATGCTACCATATTACGAAACTCTCGTATTTTTGCTCGTCTTGAGAACGGAGAGTTCGGAGATGGACTTGTGCTTGCTGATAAAGGGTATGAAAACAATAATCGGATTTTAACACCGCTTCATTCCGTTAACAGTGCAGCTGAAAGACTATATAACGAATCACATATTCGGTCAAGAAATCCAATTGAACGCTCTTATGGTGTTTGGAAGCGAAGGTTTCCAGTATTGTCTTTGGGTATACGAATGAATTGCACCAAAGTCCAATCAATAATTGTCGCCACAGCAGTGTTGCAAAATATATGCTGCTTACATCGCGATACTGAAGCTCCTCCTTTAGATCCTGAGATTGATACGCAAATTTTGTCAGTTTTAAGCATACCGAATAATCGCAGCTCTGATCGGCGTACTGAAAAAAATGTGACGAGGAATAATTTAATAAATGGGTACTTTGCAACCTTATAACTGCAAGTCAAGCATTGTAAGACTATCAATCAGAAGCAAATAATACAACAATGTTATTTAAAACACTTTTATTTTGTATGTGTCAAGTTATTTTGTACTTGTACTGTTTTTTTCCAATTGAAGATTGCGCCATTGAATTTCCTTTAATTGCTCTTCCATAATTCTCATACGCATTTTGTGTTCCACTTCAGATTGCTTTATATGTTGGTCGTACATCTTTACTCGCTTTTCATGTTCAGCTTTTAATATTTCAATCTCTACGCGGCATTTTTCTCCGGTCCATTTTGATTTAACAGCGGCCAGCTTCGACCATGATGTATTTTTCTCTTTGCTTTGCGATCCGTCGATTATAAGTTTTTTACATTTAGGAGCTTTTAAATCTGCAGGCGTGTATGTACTCCAATTTTTCGAAGTAGTAGCTGTGTTGGATGTGTTCTTGATGTCTTCAAATTCCTCGCTCCCATCCTGAGATTGCTTAGCACTGATGTTATTTGCTGCCTTATCTGCAAAACCATTAATACATTTAAATGATGGTATTTGAATAAAATTAAGTAATTTCTTACCAATGCTAACGATAACATCCTCCGTTTTGTTTCGCACAAAAGGATTATCGGAATCGTATACAGATTCCATTCCTTCTAACTGCTCCGAGCCTATTATTGATGTTAACATTACATCAATATCATTGGTGCTAATTTTCAATGGCGGCCCTCCTCCTGTCGCGATGCAACTTCTTTTTTCGGCTGCTACCTTTTTCTTTAATTCCTTTTTCATGTTGTAATATTTGGTACGCAGCATTTTTTCATCGCGAAATGAAGACGAGGTTCTGCTGTTATATTCCTCCTGAATTTTTAACCAAGCTTTATTTTTCACATCTACCGTAAAAGTATCGCTTTTTTTGCACTCTATCACATTTTTATGTTGTTCTATTATAGCAAGTAATAAATTTACGTCGTTTTCACTGAAATTAATCTTTTTCGTCGCCATTTGAATTGCAATTTTTACCAATCGTGAAATGAAATAAAAACATAAATTGTAAAACTGTAATGTCAAGATCATATGTTTTCTATGGTGCTACCAGACTTTTAGCCAGAAAATTTATTTTTATAACTAAGCACTGTGAAAAACATTGCTTTAGTTAACAAACAGCTGTTGGCTACATTGACTAATAGTCAACCAAACGTTAACTAATCACTGTGAAAACGGCTCTAAGCATTGGTTAGATAATTTAAAGAGCTCTCAGGAAAGTCTTCAATCTTTCTTCTACTCCTACCATTGGCTTGGCAATAGTCACATTTTTGTTTCAACTTTGCTAACGCTCTAGCGGCTAAACTATTAGAACGAGGTGGGTCAAACATAAAGCATTGGTTAGATAATTTAAAAAGCTCCCAGGAAAGTCCCCAATTTTTCTTCTACTCCTACCATTGGCTTGGCAATAGTCACATTTTTGTTTCAACTTTGCTAACGCTTTGAGGCTAAACTATTGGAACGATGTGGGTCAAACATTAAGCATTGGTTAGATAATTTAAAGAGCTCTCAGGAAAGTCCCCAATTTTTCTTCTACTTCTACCATTGACTTGGCAATAGTCACATTTTTGTTTCAACTTTGCTAACGCTCTAGCGGCTAAACTATTGGAACGAGGTGGGTCAAACATTAAGCATTGGTTAGATAATTTAAAGGGCTCTCAGGAAAGTCTTCAATCTTTTTTCTATTCCTATCAGGGGCTTGGCAATAGTCACATTTTGGTTTCAACTTTGCTAGCGCTCTGAGGCTAAACTATTGGAACGAGGTGGGTCAAACATAAAGCATTGGTTAGATAATTTAAAGAGCTCTCAGGAAAGTCTTCAATCTTTCTTTTAGTCCTACTCACATTTTTGTTTAAACTTTGCTAACGCTCTGAGGCTAAACAATTTGAACGAGGTGGGTCAAACATAAAACATTGGTAAGATAATTTAAAGAGCTCCCAGGAAAGTCCCTAATTTTTCTTCTACTCCTATCAGGGGCTTGGCAATAGTCACATTTTTGTTTCAACTTTGCTAACGCTCTAGCGGCTAAACTATTGGAACGAGGTGGGTCAAACATAAAGCATTGGTTAGATAATTTAAAGAGCTCTCAGTAACGTCTTCAATCCTTCTTGTACTCCTACCAGGGGCTTGGCAAAAGTCACATTTTGGTTTCAACTTTGATAACGCTCTGAGGCTAAACTATTAGAAAGAGGTGGGTCAAACATAAAGCATTGGTTAGATAATTTAAAGAGCTCTCAGGAAAGTCTTCAATCTTTCTTCTACTCTTACCAGGGGCTTAGCAATAGTCATATTTTTGTTTCAACTTTGCTAACGCTCTGAGGCTAAACTATTGGAACGATGTGGGTCAAACCATGGCGGCATAACGGCAGTGCATGTAGAAGAATTCCGTAATCTTATATTTAGCTATAAAGTCGATTTTGTTGTATATACACATATAGCAATCGATATCTAAATGCCTCAAATCATTAGTTTAACATATTTAAGTTAATTAACGCTTTTTAACATATTGAAGTTTATATAAAGCCTTGGTGGCATAACGACAGTACATTTGGAAGAATTCCGTAATCTTATATTTAGGTAGAAAGTCGATTTTCTTGTATATATGCATTAAGAAATCGATTTCGAAATGCTTCAAATAACTGGTGTAACATATCTAAGTTTATAAACCTTCTTAAACGAACTGAAGTTAACATAAAGCCATAGCCGTTATCTTATACTAAGGTACAAAATCGATTTTGTTGTATATATGCATTTAGCAATCGATATCGAGATGCTTCAACTCATTAGTTTAACATGTTTAAGTTAGTTAACCTTCTTTAACTTATTGAAGTTGATATAAAGCCATGGCGGCATAACGGCAGTGCATTTAGCAGAAATTCGTAATCTTATATTTAGGTATAAATTCGATTTTCTTGTATATACACGTTAAGCAATCGATTACGAAATGCTTCAAATCGATAGTTTAACATATTAAGTTAATAAACATTTTTTAGCTTAATGAGGTCTACATAAAGCCTTAACGGTATAACGGCAGTGCATTTAGAAGAAATCCGTAATGTTATAATTTTATATTTAGGTATAAAGTCGATTTTGTTGTATTTACACATTTAGCAGTCGATATCGAAACGCTTCAAACAATTAGTTTAACATATTTAAAATAATTAATCTTCTTTTACGTATTGTAGTTGATACAAACCATGACGGCATAACGACAGTACATTTGGAAGAATTCCGTAATCTTATATTTAGGTATATGTAAAGTCGATTTTATTGTACATACACATTTAATAATCGATATTGAAATGCTTCAAATCATTAGTTTTACATTTTCAAGTTATTTATAATAAACCAGTGAATTTAGAAGAATTCCGTAATCTTATATTAAGGTATAAAGTCGATTTTCTTGAATTTACCTATCTAGCAATCGATATCGAAATGCTTCAAATCATTAGTTTAACATATTTATGTTAATTAACCAACTTCAACGTATTGAAGGTGAAATAAAGCCATGGCGGCATAACGACAGTAATTTGGAAGAATTCTGTAATCTTATATTTAGGTATAAAGTCGATTTTCTTGTATATATGCATTTAGAAATCGATATCGAAATGCTTCAAATCATTAGTTTAACATATTTAATTTAACAAACCTACTTTAACGAACTGAAGTTGACATAAAGCCATGGCGGATTAACGGCAGTGCATTTGGAAGAATTCCGTTATCCTATGTTTAGGTATAAAGTCAAATTTCTTGTACTAGCACATTTAGCAATCGATATCGAAATGCTTCAAATCATTAGTTTAACAGATTTAAATTAAATTACCTTCTTTAACCTACCGAAAGTGACATGAAGCCATGGCGGCATAACGGCGGTTCATGTAGAAGAATTCCGTAATTTTATATTTAGGTATAAAATCGATTTGTTGTATAAACACATTTAGCAATCGATATCGAAATGCTTGAGATCATTAGTTTAACATATTTAAGTTAATTCACCCTGTTTATCTTCCTGAAGTCTACATAAAGCCTTAACGGCAGTGCATTTAGAAGAATTACGTAATCTTATATTTAGGTATAAAGTCGATTTTCTTGTATATACTCATTTAGCAATCGATATCGAAATGCTTCAAATCATTATTTTAATATATTTAAGTTAATAAACCTTCTTTAACTCACTGAAGTCTACATAAAGCCTTAACGGCATAACGGCAGTGCATTTAGAAGAGTTCCGTAATCTTATGTTTAGGTATAAAGTCGATTTTCTTGTATATACACATTTAGCAATCGATATCGAAATGCTTCAAATCATTAGTTTAACATATTAAGTTAATAAACATTTTTTAGCTTAATGAGGTCTACATAAAGCCTTAACGGTATAACGGCAGTGCATTTAGAAGAAATCCGTAATGTTATAATTTTATATTTAGGTATAAAGTCGATTTTGTTGTATTTACACATTTAGCAGTCGATATCGAAATGCTTCAGATAACTGGTTTAACATATTTGAGTTAATTAACCTTCTTTATCTTACTGAAGTTTACATAAAGCCATAACGGCATAACGGCAGTATATTTATATGAATACCGTTATCTTATATTTAGGTATAAAGTCGATTTTCTTGTATATACTCATTTAGCAATCGATATCGGAATGCTTCAAATCATTAGTTTTACATTTTCAAGTTATTTATAATAAACCTTCTTTAACGCACTGAAGTCTACATAAAGCCTTAACGGTATAACTGTAGTGCATTTAAAAGAATTCCGTAATCTTATATTTAGGTACAAAGTCGATTTTCTTGTATTTACATATTTAGTAATCGATATCGAAATGCTTCAAATCGTAAGTTTAACATATTTAAGTTAATTATTCCCCTCTATCTTACTGAAGTCTACATAAAGCCTTAACGGCATAACGGCAGTGCGTTTAGAAGAATTCCGTTATCTTATATTTAGGTATGTAGTCGAGTTTCTTGTATATACACATTTAGCAAGCGATATCGAAATGTTTCAAATCATTAGTTTAACATATTTAAGTTATATAACCTTCTTAACATATTGAAGTTGATATAAAGCCATGGCGGCATAACGGCAGTGCATGTAGAAGAATTCCGTAATCTTATATTCAGATATAAAGTCGATTTTCTTGTATATACACATTTAGCTATCGATATCGAAATGCTTCAAATCATTAGTTTAACATATTAAGTTAATGAACATTTTTTAGCTTAATAAGGTCTACATAAAGCCTTAACGGTATAACGGCAGTGCATTTAGAAGAAATCCGTAATGTTATAATTTTATATTTAGGTATAAAGTCGATTTTGTTGTATTTACACATTTAGCAGTCGATATCGAAATGCTTCAAACCATTAGTTTAACATATTTAAAATAATTAACCTTCTTTATCGTATTGTAGTTGATACAAACCATGGCGGCATAACGACAGTACATTTGGAAGAATTCCGTAATCTTATATTTAGGTATATGTAAAGTCGATTTTCTTGTATATACACATTTAGCATTCGATATCGAAATGCTTCAAATCATTAGTTTTACATTTTCAAGTTATTTATAATAAACCAGTGCATTTATAAGAATTCCGTAATCTTATATTAAGGTATAAAGTCGATTTTCTTGTATATACACATTTAGCAATCGATATCGAAATGCTTCAAATCATTAGTTTAACATATTTATGTTAATCAACCAACTTCAACGTATTGAAGGTGAAATAAAGCCATGGCGGCATAACGACAGTAATTTGGAAGAATTCCGTAATCTTATATTTAGGTATAAAGTCGATTTTCTTGTATATATGCATTTAGAAATCGATATCGAAATGCTTCAAATCATTAGTTTAACATATTTAAGTTAACAAACCTACTTTAACGAACTGAAGTTGACATAAAGCCATGACGGATTAACGGCAGTGCATTTGGAAGAATTCCGTTATCCTATGTTTAGGTATAAAGTCAAATTTCTTGTACTAGCACATTTAGCAATCGATATCGCGATGCTTCAATTCATTAGTTTAACATATTTAAGTTAATAAACCTTCTTCAATGAACTGAAGTAGTCATAAAGCCATGGCGGCATAACGGCGGTGCATGTAGAAGAATTCCGTAATTTTATATTTAGGTATAAAATCGATTTGTTGTATAAACACATTTAGCAATCGATATCAAAATGCTTGAAATCATTAGTTTACCATATTTAAGTTAATTCACCCTATTTATCTTCCTGAAGTCTACATAAAGCCTTAACGGCATAACGGCAGTGCATTTAGAAGAATTACGTAATCTTATATTTAGGTATAAAGTCGATTTTCTTGTATATACTCATTTAGCAATCGATATCGAAATGCTTCAAATCATTATTTTAACATATTTAAGTTAATAAGGCTTCTTGAACGCACTGAAGTTAACATAAAGCCATGGCGGTATAACGGCAGTGTATGTAGAAGAATTCCGTAATCTTATGTTTAGGTATAAATTCGATTTTGTTGTATATACACATTTAGCTATGGATATGGAAATGCTTCAAATCATTAGTTTAACATATTAAGTTAATAAACATTTTTTAGCTTAATGAGGTCTACATAAAGCCATAACGGTATAACGGCAGTGCATTTAGAAGAAATCCGTAATGTTATAATTTTATATTTAGGTATAAAGTCGATTTTGTTGTATTTACACATTTAGCAGTCGATATCGAAATACTTCAAACCACTAGTTTAACATATTTAAAATAATTAACCTTCTTTTACGTATTGTAGTTGATACAAACCATGGCGGCATAACGACAATACATTTGGAAGAATTCCGTACTCTTATATTTAGGTATATGTAAAGTCGATTTTCTTGTACATACACATTTAGTAATCGATATCGAAATGCTTCAAATCATTAGTTTAACATATTAAAGTTAATAAACCTTCTTTAACGAACAGAAGTTAACATAAAGCCATAACGGCATAACGGCAGTGCATTTGAAGAGTTCCGTAATCTTATGTTTAGGTATAAAGTCGATTTTCTTGTATTTACATATTTAGCAATCGATATCGAAATGCTTCAAATCATTAGTTTAACATATTTAAGTTAATTAACCATCTTTAACGTATTTAAGGTGAAATAAAGCCATGGCGGCATAACGACAGTAATTTGGAAGAATTCCGCAATCTTATATTTAGGTATAAAGCCGATTTGCTTGTATATATGCATTTAGAAATCGATATCGAAATGCTTCAAATCATTAGTTTAACATATTTAAGTTAACAAACCTTCTTTAAAGAACTGAAGTTGACATAAAGCCATGGCGCATTAACGGCAGTGTATTTGGAAGAATTCCGTTATCCTTTGTTTAGGCGTAAAGTCAAGTTTCTTGTACTAGCACATTTAGCAATCGATATCGAAATGCTTCAAATCATTAGTTTACCATATTTAAGTTAAATTACCTTCTTTAACCTACCGAAGGTGACATGAAGCCATGGCGGCGTAACGGCAGTGCATGTAGAAGAATTCCGTAATTTTATATTTAGGTATAAAATCTATTTGTTGTATAAACACATCGAGCATTCGATATCGAAATGCTTCAAATCATTAGTTTAACATATTTAAGTTAATTAACCCTATTTATCTTCCTGAAGGCTACATCAAGCCTTAGCGGCATAACGGCAGTGCATTTAGAAGAATTACGTAATCTTATATTTAGGTATAATCTTATATTTAGATATAAAGTCGATATATATATCGAAATGTTTCAAATCATTATTTTAACATATTTAAGTTAATAAGCCTTCTTTAACGCACTGAATTTAACATAAAGCCATGGCGGTATAACGGCAGTGCATGTAGAAGAATTCCGTAATCTTATGTTTAGGTATAAATTCTATTTTGTTGTTTATACACATTTAGCAATCGATATCGAGATGCTTCAACTCATTAGTTTAACATATTTAAGTTAATAAACTTTCTTCGAAGAACTGAAGTTGGCATAAAAGCATGGCGGCATAACGGCAGTGCATGTAGAAGAATTCTGTTATCTTATATTTAGGTATAAAGTCGATTTTCTTATATATACACATTTAGTAATCGATATCGAAATGTTTCAAATCATTAGTTTAACATATTTAAGTTAACAAACCTTCTTTAACGAACTGAAGTTGACATAAAGCCATGGCGGATTAACGGCAGTGCATTTGGAAGAATTCTGTTATCCTATGTTTAGGTATAAAGTCAAGTTTCTTGTATTTACATATATAGCAATCGATATCGAAATGCTTCAAAATATTAGTTTAACATATTTAAGTTAATTAACCCTCTTTTTCATACTGAAGTCTACAAAAGCCTTAACGGCATAACGGCAGTGCATGTAGAAGAATTCAGTTATCTTTTATTTAGGTATAAAGTCGATTTTTTTGTACATGCACATTTAGCAATCGATATCGAAATGCTTCAAATCATTAGTTTAACATATTTAAGTTAATTAACCCTGTTTTTCATACTGAAGTCTACAAAAGCCTTAACGGCATAACGGCAGTGCATTTAGAAGAATTTTATAACCTTATATTTAGGTATAAAGTCGATTTTCTTGTATATACTCATTTAGCAATCGATATCGAAATGCTTCAAATCATTAGTTTTACATTTTCAAGTTATTTATAATAAACCTTCTTTAACGCCCTGAAGTCTACATAAAGCCTTAACGGTATAACTGCAGTGCATTTAAAAGAATTCCGTAATCTTATATTTAGGTACAAAGTCAAGTTTCTTGTATTTACATATATAGCAATCGATATCGAAATGCTTCAAAATATTAGTTTAACATATTTAAGTTACTTAACCCTCTTTTTCTTACTGAAGTCTGCAAAAGCCTTAACGGCATAACGGCAGTGCATTTAGAAGAATTCCGTAATCTTATGTTTAGGTACAAAGTCGATTTTCTTGTATTTACATATATAGCAATCGATATCGAAATGTTTCAAATCATTAGTTTAACATATTTAAGTTAGTTAACCTTCTTTAACATATTGAAGTTGATATAAAGCCATGACGGCATAACGGCAGTGCATGTAGAAGAATTCCGTAATCTTATATTCAGGCATAAACTCGATTTTCTTGTATATACACATTTAGCTATCGATATCGAAATGCTTCAAATCATTAGTTTAACATATTAAGTTAATAAACATTTTTTAGCTTAATGAGGTCTACATAAAGCCTTAACGGTATAACGGCAGTGCATTTAGAAGAAATCCGTAATGTTATAATTTTATATTTAGGTATAAAGTCGATTTTCTTGTATTTACACATTTAGCAGTCGATATCGAAATGCTTTAAACCATTAGTTTAACATATTTAAAATAATTAACCTTCTTTAGCGTATTGTAGTTGATACAAACCCTGGCGGCATAACGACAGTACATTTGGAAGAATTCCGTAATCTTATATTTAGGTATATGTAAAGTCGATTTTCTTGTATATACACATTTAGCAATCGATATCGAAATGCTTCAAATCATTTGTTTTACATTTTCAAGTTATTTATAATAAACCTTCTTTAACACACTGAAGTCTCCATAAAGCCTTAACGGTATAACTGCAGTGTATTTAGGAGAATTCCGTAAACTTATATTAAGGTATAAAATCGATTTTCTTGTATTTACATATTTAGCAATCGATATCGAAATGCTTCAAATCATAAGTTTAACATATTTAAGTTAATTAACCAACTTTAACGTATTGAAGGTGAAATAAAGCCATGGCGGCATAACGACAGTAATTTGGAAGAATTCCGTAATCTTATATTTAGGTATAAAGTCGATTTTCTTGTATATATGCATTTAGAAATCGATATCGAAATGCTTCAAATCATTAGTTTAACATATTTAAGTTAACAAACCTTCTTTAACGAACTGAAGTTGACATAAAGCCATGGCGGATTAACGGCAGTGCATTTGGAAGAATTCTGTTATCCTATGTTTAGGTATAAAGTCAAGTTTCTTGTATTTACATATATAGCAATCGATATCGAAATGCTTCAAAATATTAGTTTAACATATTTAAGTTACTTAACCCTCTTTTTCTTACTGAAGTCTGCAAAAGCCTTAACGGCATAACGGCAGTGCATTTAGAAGAAATCCGTAAACTTATATTTAGGTATGAATTCGATTTTCTTGTACATACTCATTTAGCAAGCGATATCAAAATGCTTCAAATTATTAGTTTAACTTTTTTAAGTTAATTAACCTTAACGAATTGAAGTTGACATAAAGCCATGGCGGCGTAACGACAGTACATTTGGAAGAATTCCGTAATCTTATATTTAGGTATAAAGTCGATTTTCTTGTATATACTCATTTAGCAATCGATATCGAAATGCTTCAAATCATTAGTTTTACATTTTCAAGTTATTTATAATAAACCTTCTTTAACGCACTGAAGTCCACATAAAGCCTTAACGGTATAACTGCAGTGCATTTAAAAGAATTCCGTAATCTTATATTTAGGTACAAAGTCGATTTTTTTGTATTTACATATTTAGCAATCGATATCGAAATGCTTCAAATCATAAGTTTAACATATTTAAGTTAATTAACCAACTTTAACGTATTGAAGGTGAAATAAAGCCATGGCGGCATAACGACAGTAATTTGGAAGAATTCCGTAATCTTATATTTAGGTATAAAGTCGATTTTCTTGTATATATGCATTTAGAAATCGATATCGAAATGCTTCAAATCATTAGTTTAACATATTTAAGTTAATAAACCTTCTTCAATGAACTGACGGTGCGGCGGTGCATGTAGAAGTATTCCGTAATTTTATATTTAGGTATAAAATCGATTTGTTGTATAAACACATTTAGCAATCGATATCAAAATGCTTGAGATCATTAGTTTACCATATTTAAGTTAATTCACCCTATTTATCTTCCTGAAGTCTACATTAAGCCTTAACGGCATAACGGCAGTGTATGTAGAAGAATTCCGTAATCTTATGTTTAGGTATAAATTCGATTTTTTGTATATACACATTTAGCTATCGATATGGAAATGCTTCAAATCATTAGTTTAACATATTAAGTTAATAAACATTTTTTAGCTTAATGAGGTCAACATAAAGCCTTAACGGTATAACGGCAGTGCATTTAGAAGAAATCCGTAATGTTATAATTTTATATTTAGGTATAAAGTCGATTTTGTGGTATTTACACATTTGGCAGTCGATATCGAAATGCTTCAAACCATTAGTTTAACATATTTAAAATAATTAACCTTCTTTTACGTATTGTAGTTGATACAAACCATGGCGGCATAACGACAATACATTTGGAAGAATTCCGTAATCTTATATTTAGGTATATGTAAAGTCGATTTTCTTGTACATACACATTTAGTAATCGATATCGAAATGCTTCAAATCATTATTTTAACATATTAAAGTTAATAAACCTTCTTTAACGAACAGAAGTTAACACAAAGCCATAACGGCATAACGGCAGTGCATTTAGAAGAGTTCCGTAATCTTATGTTTAGGTATAAAGTCGATTTTCTTGTATTTACATATTTAGCAATCGATATCGAAATGCTTCAAATCATTAGTTTAACATATTTAAGTTAATTAACCATCTTTAACGTATTTAAGGTGAAATAAAGCCATGGCGGCATAACGACAGTAATTTGGAAGAATTCCGCAATCTTATATTTAGGTATAAAGCCGATTTGCTTGTATATATGCATTTAGAAATCGATATTGAAATGCTTCAAATCATTAGTTTAACATATTTAAGTTAACAAACCTTCTTTAAAGAACTGAAGTTGACATAAAGCCATGGCGGATTAACGGCAGTGCATTTGGAGGAATTCCGTTATCCTATGTTTAGGCATAAAGTCAAGTTTCTTGTACTAGCACATTTAGCAATCGATATCGAGATGCTTCAACTCATTAGTTTAACATATTTAAGTTAATAAACTTTCTTCGAAGAACTGAAGTTGGCATATAAGCATGGCGGCATAACGGCAGTGCATGTAGAAGAATTCCGTTATCTTATATTTAGGTATAAAGTCGATTTTCTTATATATACACATTTAGTAATCGATATCGAAATGTTTCAAATCATTAGTTTAACATATTAAAGTTAATAAACCTTCTTTAACGCACTGAAGTCTACATAAAGCCTAAACGGTATAACTGCAGTGTATTTAGGAGAATTCCGTAAACTTATATTAAGGTATAAAATCGATTTTCTTGTATTTACATATTTAGCAATCGATATCGAAATGCTTCAAATCATTAGTTTAACATATTTAAGTTACTTAACCCTCTTTTTCTTACTGAAGTCTGCAAAAGCCTTAACGGCATAACGGCAGTGCATTTAGAAGAATTCCGTAATCTTATATTTAAGTATGAATTCGATTTTCTTGTACATACTCATTTAGCAAGCGATATCAAAATGCTTCAAATTATTAGTTTAACTTTTTTAAGTTAATTAACCTTAACGAATTGAAGTTGACATAAAGCCATGGCGGCGTAACGACAGTACATTTGGAAGAATTCCGTAATCTTATATTTAGGTATAAAGTCGATTTTCTTGTATATACTCATTTAGCAATCGATATCGAAATGCTTCAAATCATTAGTTTTACATTTTCAAGTTATTTATAATAAACCTTCTTTAACGCACTGAAGTCCACATAAAGCCTTAACGGTATAACTGCAGTGCATTTAAAAGAATTCCGTAATCTTATATTTAGGTACAAAGTCGATTTTTTTGTATTTACATATTTAGCAATCGATATCGAAATGCTTCAAATCATTAGTTTAACATATTTAAGTTAACAAACCTACTTTAACGAACTGAAGTTGACATAAAGCCAAGGCGGATTAACGGCAGTACATTTGGAAGAATTCCGTAATCTTATATTTAGGTATATGT
>JAPZAG010002090.1:0-21718 GCA_027475135.1 Bactrocera correcta
CTTCTAAATGCACTGCCGTTATGCCGTTAAGGCTTTATGTAGACTTCAGTGAGTTAAAGAAGGTTTATTAACCTCAATATGTTAAACTAATGATTTGAAGCATATCGATATCGATAGCTAAATATGTATATACAAGAAAATCGACTTTATACCTAAATATAAGATTATGGAATTCTTCTGCGTGCACTGCAGTTATGAAAGTTAAAGAAGGTTTATTAACTTAAATATGTTAAACTAATAAGCTGAAGCATTTAGATATCGATTGCTAAATGTGTATATACAAGAAAATCGATTTTGTACCTAAATAAGAGATTACGGAAATTACCCAAATATACTGCCGTTATGCCGTTATGACTTCTGTAAAGAAGGTTAGTTATTTAAATATGATAAGCTAATGGTTTGAAGCATTTCGATATCGATTCCTAAATGTGTATATACAAGAAAATCGACTTTATACCTAAATATAAAATTATAACATTATGGAATTCTTCTAAATGCACTGCCGTTATGCCATTAGGGCCTTATGTAGACTTTAGTGCGCTAACTTATTAAATTAAATATGTTAAACTAATGATTTGAAGCATTTCGATATCGATTGCTAAATGTGTATATACAAGAAAATCGAATTTATACCTAAATATAAGATAACATAATTCTTCTAAATGCACTGCCGTTATGCCGTTAAGGCTTTATGTAGACTTCAGTGAGTTAAAGAAGGTTTATTAACTTAAATATGTTAAACTAATGATTTGAAGCATTTCGATATCGATTGCTAAATGTGTATATACAAGAAATCGACTTTATACCTAAATATAAGATTACGGAATTCTTCAAAATGTACTGTCGTTATGCCGCCATGGCTTTATGTCAACTTCAATTCGTTAAAGAAGGTTAATTAACTTAAAAAAGTTAAACCAATAATTTGAAGCATTTT
Source organism: Bactrocera correcta (assembly GCA_027475135.1). Classification (NCBI taxonomy): domain Eukaryota; kingdom Metazoa; phylum Arthropoda; class Insecta; order Diptera; family Tephritidae; genus Bactrocera; species Bactrocera correcta. The sequence goes on from JAPZAG010002090.1 coordinate 935, forward strand.
GATATCGCTTGCTAAATGAGTATATACAAGAAAGTCGAATTTATACCTAAATATAAGATAACGGAGTTCTTCCAAATGTACTGTCGTTATGCCGCCATGGCTTTGTATAAACTGCAGTTCGTAAAGAAGGTTTATTAACTTAAATATGTTAAACCAGTTATTTGAAGCATTTCGGTATTGACTGCTAAATGTGTAAATACAAGAAAATCGACTTTACACCTAAATATAAAATTATAACATTACGGAAATCTTCTAAATGCACTGCCGTTATACCGTGAAGGCTTTAGGTAGACTTCAGTAAGCTAAAAAATGGTTATTAACTTAATATGTTAAACTAATGATTTGAAGCATTTCGATATCGATTGCTAAATATGTATATACAAGAAAATCGACTTTATACCTAAATATAAGATTATGGAATTCTTCTTCGTGCACTGCAGTTATGAAAGTTAAAGAAGGTTTATTAACTAAAATATGTTAAACTAATGAGCTGAAGCATTTCGATATCGATTGCTAAATGTGTATATACAAGAAAATCGATTTTATACCTAAATAAAAGATTACGGAAATTACCCAAATATACTGCCGTTATGCCGTTATGGATTCTGTAAAGAAGGTTAATTTTTTAAATATGATAAGCTAGTGGTTTGAAGCATTTCGATATCGATTGCTAAATATGTAAATACAAGAAAATCGACTTTATACCTAAATATAAAATTATAACATTATGGAATTCTTCTAAATGCACTGCCGTTATGCCATTAGGGCCTTATGTAGACTTTAGTGCACTAACTTATTAACTTAAATATGTTAAACTAATGATTTGAAGCATTTCGATATCAATTGCCAAATGTGTATATACAAGAAAATCGAATTTATACCTAAATATAAGATAACATAATTCTTCTAAATGCACTGCCGTTATGCCGTTAAGGCTTTATGTAGACTTCAGTGAGTTAAAGAAGGTTTATTAACTTAAATATGTTAAACTAATGATTTGAAGCATTTCGATATCGATTGCTAAATGTGTATATACAAGAAATCGAATTTATACCTAAATATAAGATTACGGAATTCTTCCAAATGTACTGTCGTTATGCCGCCATGGCTTTATGTCAACTTCAATTCCTTAAAGAAGGTTAATTAACTTAAAAAAATTAAACTAATAATTTGAAGCATTTTGATATCGCTTGCTAAATGAGTATATACAAGAAAATCGAATTTAAGATAACGGAATTCTTCTAAATGCAGTGCAGTTATACCGCTAAGGCTTTATGTAGACTTCAGTGCGTTAAAGAAGGTTTATTATCTTAAATATGTTAAACTAATGATTTGAAGCATTTCGATATCGATTGCTAAATGCGTATATTGAACAAAATCGACTTTTTACCTAAACTATTTGAAAATTTTCGATATCTATTGCTAAAAGTGTAAATCCAAGAAACTCGACTACATACCTAAATATGTATAAGATTACGGAATTCTTCCAAATGCACTGCCGTTATGGCTTTATATCAACTTCAATACGTTAAAGAAGGTTAATTAACTTAAATATGTTAAACTAATGATTTGAAGCATTTCGATATCGCTTGCCAAATATGTATATACAAAAAAATCGCATTCATTCCTAAATAGAAGACTACGGAATTCTTCCAAATGTACTGTCGTTATGCCGCCATGGCTCTTTATCAACTTCAATACGTTAAAGAAGGTTAATTAACTTAAATATGTTAAACTAATGATTTGAAGCATTTCGATATCGATTGCTAAATATGTATATACAAGAAAAACGAATTTATACCTAAATATAAAATTAAAACATTACGGAATTCTTCTAAATGCACTGCCGCTATACCGTTAAGGCTTTATGTAGACTTTAGTAAGCTAAAAAATGTTTATTAACTTAATATGTCAAACTAATGATTTGAAGCATTTCGATATCGCTTGCCAAATATGTATAAACAAGAAAATCGAATTTATACCTAAATATTACCTAAATATAAGATAACGGAATTTTTCTAAATGCACTGCCGTTATGCCGTTAACACTTTATGTAGACTTCAGTGCGTTAAAGAAGGTTTATTAACTTAAATATGTTAAACTAATGATTTGAAGCATTTCGATATCGATTGCTAAATGTGTATATACAAGAAAATCGACTTTATACCTAACAAAAAGATTACGGAATTCTTCCAAATGTACTGTCATTATGCGGCCAAGGCTTTGTACCAACTTCAATACGTTAAAGAAGGTTAATTATTTTAAATATGTTAAACTAATGAATTGAAGCATCGCGATATCGATTGCTAAAAGTGTAAATACAACAAAATCGACTTTATACCTAAATATAAGATAACGGAGTTCTTCTAAATGCAGTGCTGTTATACCGTTAAGGCTTTATGTATACTTCAGTGCGATAAAGAAGGTTTATTAACTTAAATATGTTAAACTAATGACTTGAAGCATTTCGATATCGATAGCTAAATATGTATATACAAGAAAATCGACTTTATACCTAAATATAAGATTACGGAATTCTTCCAAATGTACTGTCCTTATGCCGCCATGGCTTTATGTCAACTTCAATTCGTTAAAGAAGGTTAATTAACTTAAAAAAGTTAAACCAATAATTTGAAGCATTTTGATATCGCTTGCTAAATGAGTATATACAAGAAAGTCGAATTTATACCTAAATATAAGATAACGGAATTCTTCCAAATGTACTGTCGTTATGCCGCCATGGCTTTGTATAAACTGCAGTTCGTTAAAGAAGGTTTATTAACTTAAATATGTTAAACCAGTTATTTGAAGCATTTCGGTATTGACTGCTAAATGTGTAAATACAAGAAAAACGACTTTACACCTAAATATAAGATTATGGAATTCTTCTGCGTGCACTGCAGTTATGAAAGTTAAAGAAGGTTTATTAACTAAAATATGTTAAACTAATGAGCTGAAGCATTTCGATATCGATTGCTTAATGTGTATAAACAAGAAAATCGATTTTATTCCTAAATAAAAGATTACGGAAATTACCCAAATATACTGCCGTTATGCCGTTATGGCTTCTGTAAAGAAGGTTAATTATTTAAATATGATAAGCTAGTGGTTTGAAGCATTTCGATATCGATTGCTAAATATGTAAATACAAGAAAATCGACTTTATACCTAAATATAAAATTATAACATTATGGAATTCTTCTAAATGCACTGCCGTTATGCCATTAGGGCCTTATGTAGACTTTACTGCGCTAACTTATTAACTTAAATATGTTAAACTAATGATTTGAAGCATTTCGATATCAATTGCCAAATGTGTATATACAAGAAAATCGAATTTATACCTAAATATAAGATAACATAATTCTTCTAAATGCACTGCCGTTATGCCGTTAAGGCTTAATGTAGACTTCAGTGAGTTAAAGAAGGTTTTTTAACTTAAAAATGTTAAACTAATGATTTGAAGCATTTCGATATCGATTGCTAAATGTGTTATACAAGAAAGTCGAATTTATACCTAAATATAAGATAACGGAATTCTTCTAAATGCAGTGCAGTTATACCGCTAAGGCTTTATGTAGACTTCAGTGCGTTAAAGAAGTTTTATTATCTTAAATATGTTAAACTACTGATTTGAAGCATTTCGATATCGATTGCTAAATGTGTATATACAAGAAAATCGACTTTATACCTAAATAAAAGATTACGGAATTTTTCCAAATGTACTGTCATTATGCGGCCAAGGCTTTGTACCAACTTCAATACGTTAAAGAAGGTTAATTATTTTAAATATGTTAAACTAATGGTTTGAAGCATTTTGATATCGCTTGCTAAATGAATATATACAAGAAAGTCGAATTTATACCTAAATATAAGATAACGGAGTTCTTCTAAATGCAGTGCTGTTATACCGTTAAGGCTTTATGTATACTTCAGTGCGATAAAGAATGTTTATTAACTTAAATATGTTAAACTAATGACTTGAAGCATTTCGATATCGATAGCTAAATATGTATATACAAGAAAATCGACTTTATACCTAAATATAAGATTACGGAATTCTTCCAAATGTACTGTCATTATGCCGCCATGGCTTTATGTCAACTTCAATTCGTTAAAGAAGGTTAATTAACTTAAAAAAGTTAAACCAATAATTTGAAGCATTTTGATATCGCTTGCTAAATGAGTATATACAAGAAAGTCGAATTTATACCTAAATATAAGATAACGGAATTCTTCCAAATGTACTGTCGTTATGCCGCCATGGCTTTGTATAAACTGCAGTTCTTTAAAGAAGGTTTATTAACTTAAATATGTTAAACCAGTTATTTGAAGCATTTCGGTATTGACTGCTAAATGTGTAAATACAAGAAAATCGACTTTACACCTAAATATAAAATTATAACATTACGGAATTCTTCTAAATGCACTGCCGTTATACCGTTAAGGCTTTATGTAGACTTCAGTAAGCTAAAAAATGGTTATTAACTTAATATGTTAAACTAATGATTTGAAGCATTTCGATATCGATTGCTAAATATGTATATACAAGAAAATCGACTTTATACCTAAATATAAGATTATGGAATTCTTCTTCGTGCACTGCAGTTATGAAAGTTAAAGAAGGTTTATTAACTAAAATATGTTAAACTAATGAGCTGAAGCATTTCGATATCGATTGCTAAATGTGTATATACAAGAAAATCGATTTTATACCTAAATAAAAGATTACGGAAATTACCCAAATATACTGCCGTTATGCCGTTATGGCTTCTGTAAAGAAGGTTAATTATTTAAATATGATAAGCTAGTGGTTTGAAGCATTTCGATATCGATTGCTAAATATGTAAATACAAGAAAATCGACTTTATACCTAAATATAAAATTATAACATTATGGAATTCTTCTAAATGCACTGCCGTTATGCCATTAGGGCCTTATGTAGACTATAGTGCGCTAACTTATTAACTTAAATATGCTAAACTAATGATTTGAAGCATTTCGATATCAATTGCCAAATGTGTATATACAAGAAAATCGAATTTATACCTAAATATAAGATAACATAATTCTTCTAAACGCACTGCCGTTATGCCGTTAAGGCTTTATGTAGACTTCAGTGAGTTAAAGAAGGTTTATTAACTTAAATATGTTAAATTAATGATTTGAAGCATTTCGATATCGATTGCTAAATGTGTATATACAAGAAAATCGACTTTATACCTCAACATAGGATTACGGAATTCTTCTACATGCACTGCCGTTATGCCGCCATGGCTTTATGCCAACTTCAGTTCGTTAAAGAGGGTTTATTAACTTTAATATGTTAAACTAATGATTTGAAGCATTTTGATATCGATTGCTAAATGTGTATATATAAGAAAATCGGCTTTATACCCAAATATAACATTAAGTAATTCTTCTAAATGCACTGCCGTTATACCGTTAAGGCCTTATGTAGACTTCAGTAAGATAAAAAAGGTTAATTAACTTAAATATGCTAAACTAATGATTTGAAGCATTTCGATATCGATTGCTAAATGTGTATATTTAACAAATCGACTTTATACCTAAATATAAAATTACGGAATTCTTCCAAATGCACTGCCTTTATACCGTTAAGGCTTTATGTAAACTTCAGTAAGGTAAAGAAGTTTAATTAACTTAAATATATTGAACTAATGATTTGAACCATTTCGATACCGATAGCTAAATGAGTGTATACAAGAAAATCGACTTTATACCTAAATATAAGGTTAAGAAATTCTTCTAAATTCACTGGCGTCATACCGTTAAGGCTTTATGTAAACCTCAGTACGATAAAGTACGCTAATTAATTTAGATATGTTAAACTAATGATTTGAAGCATTTCGATATCGATTGCTTAATGCATATATACGAGAAAATCGACTTTATACCTAAATATAAGACTACGGAATTCATATAAATATACTGCCGTTATGCCGCCATGGCTTTAAGCCAACTTCCGTTACTTAAAGAAGGTTAATTAACTTAAATATGTGAAACTAATGATTTGAAGCATTTCAATATCGATTGCTAAATATGTTAATACAAGAAAATCGACTTTATACCTTAACATCAGATTACGGTATTCTTCTACATGCACTGCCGTTATGCCGCCATGGCTTTGTGTTAACTTCAGTGCGTTAAAGAAGCTTTATTAACTTAAATATGTTAAAATAATGATTTGGAGCATTTCGCTATCGCTCGCTAACTGTGTATATACAAGAAAATCGACTTTATACCTAAACATAAGATTACGGAATTCTTCTAAATGCACTGCCGTTATGCCACCATAGCTTTATGTAAACTTCAGTTCGTTAAAAAAGGTTTATTAATTTAAATATGTTAAACTAGTGATTTGAAGCATTTCGATATCGTTTGCTAAATGTGTCTATAAAAGAAAATCGACTTTATACCTAAATATAGGACTACGGAATTCTTCGAAATGCACTGCCGTCATGCCGATAAGGCTTTTTGTAAACGCCAGTAAGATAAAGTAGGCTAAATAACTTAAATACACATGTGAAACCAGTTATTTGAAGCATTTCGATATCGTTTGCTAAATGTGTATATAAAAGAAAATCGACTTTATACCTAAATATAAGACTACGGAATTCTTCGAAATGCACTGCCGTCATGCCGATAAGGCTTTTTGTAAACGCCAGTAAGATAAAGTAGGCTAAATAACTTAAATACACATGTGAAACCAGTTATTTGAAGCATTTCGATATCGATTGCTAAATGTGTATATACAAGAAAATCGACTTTATCCCTAAACATAAGATTACGGAACTCTTCTAAATGCACTGCCGTTATGCCGTTATGGCTTTATGTTAACTTCTGTTCGTTAAAGAAGGTTTATTAACTTAAATATGTTAAACTAATGATTTGAAAATTTTCGAAATCGATTGCTTAAGGCACATATACAAGAAAATCGACTTTATACCTAAATATAAGATTACGGAATTCTTCCAAATGTACTGTCGTTATGCCGCCATGGCTTTCTATATACTTCAATACGTTAAAGAAGGCTAATTAACTTAAATAAGTTAAACTAATGATTTGAAGCATTTCGATATCGATTGCAAAATGTGCATATACAAAAAAATCGAATTTATACCTGAATATAAGATTACCGAATTCTTCTTCATGCTCTGCGGTTATGCCGCCATGGCTTTGTGTTAACTTCTGTGCGTTAAAGTAGGTTTGTTAACTTAAATATGTTAAACTAATGATTTGAAGCATTTCGATATCGATTGCTAAATGAGTATATACAAGAAAATCGACTTTATATCTAAATATAAGATTACGGAATTCTTCCAAATGTACTGTCGTTATGCCGCCATGGCTTTATGTCAACTTCAATTCTTTAAAGAAGGTTAATTAACTTAAAAAAGTTAAACTAATAAGGCTTGATGTAGACTTCAGTAAGATAAAGAGGGTTAATTAACTTAAATATGTTAAACTAATGATTTGAAGCATTTCGATATTGATTGCTAAATCAGTATGTACAAGAAAATCGAATTCATACCTAAATATAAGATTACGTAATTCTTCTAAATGAACTGCCGTTATGCCGTTAAAGCTTTTGCAGACTTCAGTAAGAAAAAGAAGGTTAAGTATTTTAAAAATGTTAAACTAATGATTTGAAGCATTTCGATATCGATTGCTAAATATGTAAATACAAGAAAATCGACTTTATACCTTAATATAAGATTACGGAATTCTTCTAAATGCACTGCAGTTATACCGTTAAGGCTTTATGTAGATTTCAGTGTGTTAAAGAAGGTTTATTATAAATAACTTGAAAATGTAAAACTAATGATTTGAAGCATTTCGATATCGATTGCTAAATGTGTATATACAAGAAAATCGACTTTACATATACCTAAATATAAGATTACGGGATTCTTCCAAATGTACTGTCGTTATGCCAACATGGTTTGTATCAACTACAATACGATAAAGAAGGTTAATTATTTTAAATATGTTAAACTAATGGTTTGAAGCATTTCGATATCGACTGCTAAATGTGTAAATACAACAAAATCGACTTTATACCTAAATATAAAATTATAACATTACGGATTTCTTCTAAATGTACTGCCGTTATACCGTTAAGGCTTTATGTAGACCTCATTAAGCTAAAAAATGTTTATTAACTTAATACATAAGTATGTTATGGCTTTATGTAAACTTCAGTACGTTAAAAAAGGTTGTTTAACTTAAATATGTTGAAGTAATTATTTGAAGCATCTCGATATCGATTCCCAAATGTGTAAATACATGAAAATAGACTTTAACCTAAATATAAGATTACGGAATTCTTCTACATGCACTGCCGTTAGGCCGCCATGGCTTTATGCCAACTTCAGTTCGTTAAAGAGGTTTTATTAACTCAAATATGTGAAACTAATGATTTGAAGCATTTCGATATCGATTGCTAAATGCATATATACAAGAAAATCGATTCTATACCTAAATATTAGATTACGGAAGTCTTCCAAATTACTGTCGTTATGCCGCCATGGCTTTATATCACCTTCAATACGTTAAAGATGGTTACTTAACTAAAATATGTTAAACTAATGATTTGAAGCATTTCGATATCGATTGCTAAATATGTAAATACAAGAAAATCGACTTTATACATAAATATAAGATTACGGAATTCATCGAAATACACTGCCGTTATGGCTTTATATAAACTTCAGTACGTTAAGAAAGGTTGTTTAAGTTAAATATGTTAAAGTAATTCTTTGAAGCATCTCGATATCGATTCCCAAATGTGTAAATACTTGAAAATAGACTTTAACCTAAATATAAGATTACGGAATTCTTCTACATGCACTGCCGTTATGCCGCCATGGCTTTATGCCAACTTCAGTTCGTTAAAGAGGTTTTATTAACTTAAATATGTGAAACTAATGATTTGAAGCATTTCGATATCGATTGCTAAATGTGTATAAACAAGAAAATCGACTTTATACCTCAACATAGGATTACGGAATTCTTCTACATGCACTGCCGTTATGCCGCCATGGCTTTATGTAGACTTCAGTTCGTTAAAGAGGGTTTATTAACTTTAATATGCTAAACTAATGATTTGAAGCATTTCCATATCGATTGCTAAATGTGTATATTTAACAAAATCGACTTTATACCTAAATATAAAATTACGGAATTCTTCCAAATATGTTAAACTAATGATTTGAAACATTTCGATATCGATTGCTAAATGAGTATGTACAAGAAAATCGAATTCGTACCTAAATATAAGATTAGGTAATTCTTCCAAATGCACTGCCGTTATGCCGTTAAGGCTTTTGCAGACTTCAGTAAGAAAAAGAGGGTTAAGTAACTTAAATATGTTTAACTAATGATTTGAAGCATTTCGATATCGATTGCTAAATGTGTATGTACAAAAAAATCGACTTTATACCTAAATATAAGATAACAGAATTCATATAAATATACTGCCGTTATGCCGTAATGGCTTTATGTAAACTTCAGTAAGATAAAGAAGGTTAATTAACCTAAATATGCTAAACCAGTTATTTGAAGCATTTCGATATCGATTGCAAAATGTGAATGTACAAGAAAATCGACTTTAAGCCTAAATATAAGTCTACGGAATTCTTCCAAATGCACTGCCGTTATGCCGTTATGACTTTGTGTAAACTTCAGTAAGATAAAGAAGGTTAATTAACTTAAATATGTTAAATTTGTTGAGATGAGCTCCAGTCGCCCGAACTAAGTCAACTAAAGGGCATCACTGATCAGTGAATACAACACTCTCCACATCAACGCGTTAATTAGAGAAAAAAAAAAGGGGCATCATTGATCATCTCCACACCCAACTGTTTTTGTTCCATTTTCATCTTATACCAACGAGAAGGTGACGCTGTGCCGTTTTTTGTTCTAGACAGTTCGAGAAGTCACGTTCGCCGCTACGCACGCGCCCGCACCGTCATTTTTTAAAACAATTATTAAACAACACCGAAGTTAAGAGACATTTTTTCAGTGAGCCGATCCAGTGCATTTATTGAAGTATATTTTATTGAAGTCACGTTCGCCGGTACATACGCGCCCGCACCGTCATTTTTTAAAAACAACTATTAAACAACACCGAAGTTAAGAGACATTTTTCAGTGAGCCGATCCAGTGCGTTTATTGAAGTATATTTTATTGAAGTAACGTTCGCCGGTACATACGCGCCCGCACCGTCATTTTTTAAAAACAACTATTAACCATCACCGAAATTGTGAAATATTTCTAAATCGATATGAATAAATAGTAATATTTAATACTATGTTATCCTAAACAATACAATGTACGCATTCCCCTTTTAAATAATATTGATTACGGAAAATATATTAAACGGAATGCAAATTGCAACATAAAATTGTTGCGACGAATTCAAATATGTAACTTTAGACTTAATCAATAATATAATACAGTAGTTTACGTTTGATTGAGAAGCCGTCAGGCGAAATAATTTTTTATTCACATATGATATCGCTACTATCCGAATAAATATGGTCCTTCGAGGAAAAAAGAACGGCACTATGGCGGTAAAATAAAAACGGTTATATACAGTTACGGCCAATAACGGAAGCATCCATGTATATATATACATGCGCTTAAAACAAAAAAAAAAAAAAAAAAACAGTTACAACTTTTACATAACAAGAAAAAGATTTTCGGAAAGGTGCAGTGACAAAGTGAACACATATACACATATATTATGCAATCGTAACAAAAAAAAGAAAAACCGACAAGTGAAGTAAAGTAAAGTGATTCGGTTGATAGCGCGGCGTGTAGCAGATTTCCAAATAAATTTTTGTACTTGTTTTCCGAAATTGCAAACGAAAGCAGTTGACTTGTAAAATCAATTAGTTTTTACAAATACGTAGAAAACGAAAACGTATTGCAACAAATTTTTATTTTACGAAGTGGAAACATAAACAGTCACATATACAGTGCATACAGATTATAACATTTTTAATAAATTCCCAAGTAAATGAAAATGGTGTAAATGTGAAGTGAAAGAATATAACAAAAAGCAACAAAGCAAAAGCAGTGAAGATTTTTTATGTGACTAGTTTCTCCAATGTTTTCTGCCCCCTTACCTATTATTGGTGTTGGAAAATAATCATCGATATTAATGTGAAATATATATTGATACCATACGATCAAAAAACAAACGGGCGTGCAACCAACACATAATGGAAAGAAACTCAATCTAAACGGGCGCGGAAAAAAAAAAAAAAAATAAATAAATAATAAAAGTAATTAAATACATCAAACAACAAATACAACGGACCCAACCTGCGAAGACAAGAGGAGGACATCAACCCCTATATGGAAACATTTACACCCCCCAAAGTGAGTCGTATCGATTCCTACTAGTATCTTAGCACTTTATATATGTATGTATGTATATGTATGTTTGAAGACCATATTGGCAATATTAGTTCAAATTATTTCAAAGCGGTTGTGTAAAACAAAAAAAAAATAAAGAGATACACAGATGTATACATACCGACTAAATACACAAAATAAAATCAAACATACATAGTTATTCTATATACATACCTTATCATATATTACAAGTACAAAATATAAATAAAAATTTATAATAACATATATTTGGGGTACTCACAACCCGTCGTAAAGCATCGAAAAATCGTAAAATTATACAGTTTTACACTGGTTTAAAAAAAAAAAAAAAAAATTTTTTGTTGGGTTTCATACCAAAATGAGTTCACACATTTACAATTCTCAGTGATATGTTTTCGAATTATTATAACCTATGACTTTAGGAGACTTGTGAAAACCCTAATTATATATACTAAAAATTTTAGAAATCTATACATACATACAATTATATATATATATATATACATAGATAAATAAATAAATATTTTCATACGTACTAATCTGTACATACTCACATAGTACGTACTTTTATTCAAAGCGACCGCTTTAACGAGTACACAAACAGGGACAGTCAGAAAAGTCCGCATATATATAATATATAAAGTTTAAAACCAAACTACATACAACCGCTCAAACGCTAAATCTGAAAAACGCGTATTGTATTACTTTCAACAGAAATTAAAGCTCTTATCGACGCGAAAGCGTTTTACGGTTCTCTAAATTTATTCGTTTGCTTTAAATCAGAAAATTGTATATTTATACATATATTACCATTTTTCATCTAAATGAACACAGATTCAAAGGAATCTAAGTCTCATCAATTTCTAAAAATACCAAAAATGATTTCGGATGAAAAAAGTCCATGTACACCGGCAGAAGCTACACGCTCGAAGCAAGGTGCTACAAAACAAAAACGGGGGTAAAGACGTTTCGTACGCTAAATTTTTATCAGAGAGTGACAGCTTAATACGATACTGCACTCGATTCTCATCTTCGCCGATTCTAGATAATTCTGAATCGGTAGTAGAAATCAAGAATCAAAACCTTGACAATTTTTGGACACGTCTCCAAGCGGCCTATGACGCCATTGTAGAAACGGATGATTCGGATCTTCCGGAAAATTTCAAAACCTCGGCTTACTCCAAATATGAAAATTGTCTTGACCAATATGAAGAGACAAAAGCCATGATCTCTGATCAATTAAAATTAACAAGGTCAATCGCACCAAATCCACAACTGAGAGTAGAGTTACCACAAACACAGGCCCAAGAGGCAAGCTCAGGTATTCATCTCAAAGTGCCAGCATGTGACACAGAAATTTTTCATGGGGGTTATGAACAATGGCCGTCCTTCCGGGACATGTTCACCGCCGTTTACATAAACCACCCAAAGTTATCTAATGCACAAAAATTGTATCACCTCCGATACAAAACAAAAGGTCAAGCAGGCGTCATAGTAAAACAGTTCGCTCTTAATGACAACAATTTCAATTTAGCCTGGGAAGCTTTAAAAGAACGATACGAGAATGAAAGAATACTGGTCGACAAACAAGTGACCATATTAATGAATTTACCAAAAATTCAGAGAGAAACAAGTGAAGAATTCATAAAACTTCAATCCACTGTTTCGAATTGTTTGTCGGTTCTAACGACACAAAATATTCCCACTGACAATTGGGACCCCATACTGGTAAACATATGCTCCGCGGCATTACCAGAAAAATCGTTGCTTTTGTGGGAGCAATCGCTCTCTTCGCGAAGAAAGTGCCCAACGTGGCAACAGATGAAAGATTTCCTAACTACCCAATATGAAATCGCGGAAAGGGTTGATAAAAAAATGGTCAGAACTAAAAACGTTCAACTGGACCTAAATCGCAGCTTCATGCGACCCCAAGCTAATAACAACAATTTAAATCGTAGTTTTTTCAAAACGCAATCGTTCACTTCCGAACAAAACAATCATACGTCATGCGAACTATGCACAGGAGGGCATAAACTCAAATCTTGCGATAAGTTTAAAAAATTGAATATTAATGAAAGGAACAACTTTGTCAGATCAAAAAGACTCTGCACAAATTGTTTGTCCCATTCTCACAATCTAAATAATTGCGAAAGCAAATTCAATTGCGTATATTGCCACAAAAGGCATCACTCAATGTTGCACTTCAATAATTTCTCCAAAACACCCCAACCTAGCGCTTTCCCAAAAAGAGCCACGGGTTTAGTTGCAACCGCAACTCCCGAATCTCAAAATTCCGAAATACGCCAAGAAACCCCTTGCTGCTCAAAGGCGGTAAAAAACTCAAACGCTACACAGCGAAAATCAAAGTAGGGTACTACTACCCACAGCAGTCGTCTCCATCGAACATCGAGGAGAACTGTTTAAGCTCAGAGCCCTAATAGACCAAGGATCACAACGATCTTTCATAGCGTCTAGGGCACAAAATAGGCTAAAACTGCCAACAAAACAAGCCAACTTTGAAATTACGGGAATGGGCGGACGAGTAGTACAAAACTCAAGTAAAATCTGTCCCGTTACCCTAATTTCCCCCCAAGCGGATAAGCGCATTCAAGCAGAAGCTATTGTCTTACCGCAATTAACCAATATGTTACCCAGCTATCACATAAATAGCAAACATTGGCAAAAGGTTTCACACCTAAAGCTAGCAGATCCCAACTGCAACACCCCCGCTCAAATAGACCTTCTATTAGGCAGCGATCTCATATCGCAAATTATACTAGAGGGTGTTGAGAAAATTTCTAAAACACTACTGGCGCAAAATACCATTTTCGGATGGGTCCTAAGTGGACTAGTTGCGGAACCAGTCACAGCAATGACAACTCAAGTTGAGGAAATCTCAAACGAGTACCTCAATTCACAATTGAGAAAGTTTTGGGAGTTAGAAGAACTCCCCTCCATTTCAATTACAACACCAGAAGATCAGTACTGTGAAGACTCTTACAAAGCCACAACTACTCGATCAGCTAATGGTCGGTATGTCGTCCGACTACCACTAAGACAACAATTTCCAGACACACTCGCCTTAGGTCACTCTCGCACCTCTGCAATGCAGCAGTTTCTAAGTATGGAAAAAAACCTACTAAGAAAAGGTGAGCTAAAACAAGATTATGATGGTGTCTTGGAAGAATATCTTCATTTAAATCACATGAGGAAGTAAGCCCATTTGAAAATATCATAAGAGGCAAATATCACTCTTTCTACTTGCCACATCATGCAGTAGTAAAGCCTGAGAAAAAAACAACCAAAGTTCGAGTTGTCTTCAATGCCTCAAGAACCACTAGCTCGGGGAACTCCCTAAACGATGTCCTGTTTACGGGACCCACGCTCCAACCTGATTTAATGCTGCTTATTCTAAACTGGCGTAGTTTCAAATACGTATTCAACGGGGACGTCGAAAAAATGTATAGACAAATAGTCGTACATAAAGACGATCAAGAGTTTCAGCGCATTATTTTCCGAAAATCCCCCAATGGTCCACTTCGCGACTTCAAATTAAAAACAGTTACCTTTGGCGTGAACTGTGCCCCATATCTAGCCATCCGTACACTCCACGAACTGGCAGAAGACACAAAGTCAGAATTTCCTCTGGCAACAAAAATCTTAAAAACACAAACGTATGTAGACGATATTCTGTCTGGGAGCCACAGCCTCTCACAAGCATACGAGTCCTTATCACAAGTGACAAAGGCCCTCAACACAGCAGGGTTCCCCCTAAAAAAGATTACGGCAAATCACCCAAATATATTAAAAGACATACCAAAAGAAAATTTGTTGGATACTAAATTCCTCATATTCGAAGAGGAAGGTACCACAAAAACTCTAGGCATCCAATGGAATGCGGTATCGGACCAGTTCTCCTATACGACCGAGTCCATATCCGCATTATCCGCCGTTACAAAACGCCAAATTCTCTCTTCTGTGGCAAAACTTTTTGACCCCGCAGGATGGCTTTCGCCAATTATGATACAAGCCAAAATCCTGATACAAGAACTATGGCTAGATGGTACCGACTGGGACGAGCAAGTAAAACCACTTCGTCTAGAAAAGTGGTCCCAGTTCGCGAGTAATCTGAACGACATCTCGCAGATACAAATTCCACGGTGGGTAAACTATTCTCCCGAATACAAAGTGGAACTACACGGCTTCTGTGACGCCTCTGAAAAGGCATATTGTGCCACCATATATGTGCGCACACAAAGCGATACCGCAACCACAAGCCACTTATTAGTGGCAAAATCAAAAGTTGCGCCTCTAAAAACGGTAAGTCTACCACGACTTGAACTATGCGGCGCACTGCTACTAGCAAAACTAGTTTCCATGGTGCAGACCCACTTAGACATGGCAAAATACAAGCTATATCTCTGGTCTGATTCCGAAATAGTCCTAGCCTGGTTGGAAAAGCCCCCACATGCGTGGAAAACATATATTTCCAACAGAACGTCTCAAATACTTGACCTAGTAGGAGCAGCCACTTGGCGACACGTAGCCAGTGCTGACAATCCTGCCGATCTAGGTACAAGAGGGTGCAAACCCCTGCACCTGGCCACCACCACGCTCTGGTGGAATGGCCCTCGATGGCTAGCAGAATCTTCCGATTCTTGGCCACAATCGCCGCTGCGCAACATAATTGCGCCCGAGAGTCGAAAGATCAACACCTACTACACAATATTGGAGGATAATGACATCCTTGAACGATTTTCATCGTTCCCCCGAGCCCTCAGAGTCGTCGCCTATATGTTCCAGTTCATAGAGCGACTTAAACATAAACTGAAAGGAGCAACTTACCCCCAATGCGATACATTGACGCACCAAGCCTTACAAAAGGCAAAGGTCGCTCTTATCGCATCAACTCAAATGCGCTACTTCAGCCGCGACATAGCATCACTAAGAGAATCGAAGCCGATTGATAAAAAAAGCTCCCTCTTAGTGCTAACCTCGTTCTTAGACCCGAAAGGGCTGCTTCGGGCCAATGGTCGGCTTGCCAATTCAAGCCTAACATACAACGAGCGCCACCCCATAATAATACCTGAGAAATCTCCATTTGCCACATTATTCCTACATTACATCCACATATTAATGTTACACGCCGAAAACCGTCTCATGCAGCATGTGGTACGACAGGAATATTACATTCCACGTTTGAAGCCCCAAATCAAGAAATGCATTTTCAGGTGCAAGACCTGCACTATGCATAAACAGAAAATGCGAACACAGATTATGGCAGCACTTCCACCGGAACGCTGCAACTTTGCTCCGCCTTTTACCACTACAGGTGTAGATTTTGCTGGTCCTTTTCAGATAAAGGCTTCCATGCTAAGATCTCCTACCCTCATGAAAGGCTATGTGGCTGTTTTTGTCTGTTTCACAACAAAAGCAGTACACCTGGAGCTATGTACTAATCTGACCAGGGAGGCTTTTCTTGCCGCATTTGCTCGCTTCGTCGCAAGACGGGGTTTTCCTTCAAAAATCATGAGCGATAATGGCAAAACATTTATTGGAGCCCAAAGAGCTACCGAGAAACAGTTTGTGGAGTTCATGAAACAAGTCTCACCTGACATTGTTCAAAAATACGCCCCTCAAGGTATAAACTGGCAATTCATCCCCCCAAGCGCTCCTCATATGGGTGGTTTATGGGAATCAGCGGTAAAGAGCTTTAAATCTCATTTCAAGAAGCTCGCTGGCAACCTCAAATTCAATTATGAAGAATTCACGACATTGTTAACCAGAATCGAAGCCGTTCTCAACTCTCGGCCTCTCGCTATACTCTCGCAAGACCCCTCCGACTTTGCTGCCCTTACCCCAGGGCATTTTCTTAAAGGAGCGCCCATTCTGGCCACACCTGAGCCAGGCATGGAGTCGCCGTCCTTACTGAACCGATGGGAACGAATTAAAATTCTCCATCATAACTTTAGCCGACGTTGGAAAGAAGAGTATTTAAAAGACCTTCACAAGAGGTATAAATGGAAAATCCCAGAACAGGCTCCAATGCTTGGAGATTGTGTCCTAATTCACGACGATTGTCTGCCCCCCACAGAATGGCGGCTTGGCCGCATAGAGAAACTTCACTACGGTTCTGACGGTCACATCCGGGTGGTTGATCTCCGTACGCAAAACGGAACGCTCACCCGGCCGCTTGTAAAATTATGTTTCTTACCAACTGCCGCCACTTACGAAAACGCAAGTAATAACCCTGCCTAAACTGATCCGAAAGTTCGGGAAAAAGAAAATAAATTAATAATATCATTAAGAAAAAAAAGGGGAATACAATAAGCTTCAAGCCGTAAGACCAACGTAGACCTACATATATATCGCAACCCAATAGACGGACGATCATTTAGTCATGCGCCCTCACGTGGCGTCCTGTTCATGCACGCTTACAGGCAATCAACTTATAATCATTACGATTTTCTCTTTCCACAGATCGATATGGATACACCGGTAACCCCCACGCCAACTCTTCGGTCGGCTGTTACTGTGCCTCGCTCCGGAACTGTTCCAGTAGCAGCGCCCCGAACCATCACGGCAGCAAGGGCGCCAACCGTGGCACGTAGTTCAACACGCGCATCACCGACGCCGGCGCCTCCGAAACCGCAACGCACCAGATGTCCGCTCTGTTGCCGTTCTCATAGGCTGCAGCATTGCTCTATTTTCAAGGGAATGTTACCCGTACAACGCCAAAAGGTGGCACAGGCACATGGCCATTGTTTAAACTGCTTGGCCCAGTCACACGCCACGCTTGAATGCGAATCTGATACTTTGTGCCGGTTGTGTGAAAGACCGCATCATACGTTACTCCACCGGAACGCCGGACATCCTGGCTCACCAACTGTAATCCGCCGCCGTACGGCCCCCCGACGATCGCAGCCTAACCGCGTGGCACGGCAACCAGAAGCGGGATGGTCCTGGCGCCCCCTCAATACGACCTCTACGCGCAGCCAAATAAGGCCACAACCTCGCCGCCCCACCGGCCTGAGCGGCGTTGTAGCTACGTTACAGGCACTACAGCGTCTACTAGGCTAGTACTCGCCTAGGGGGGGCAGGATGTTGAGATGAGCTCCAGTCGCCCGAACTAAGTCAACTAAAGGGCATCACTGATCAGTGAATACAACACTCTCCACATCAACGCGTTAATTAGAGAAAAAAAAAAGGGGCATCATTGATCATCTCCACACCCAACTGTTTTTGTTCCATTTTCATCTTATACCAACGAGAAGGTGACGCTGTGCCGTTTTTTGTTCTAGACAGTTCGAGAAGTCACGTTCGCCGCTACGCACGCGCCCGCACCGTCATTTTTTAAAACAATTATTAAACAACACCGAAGTTAAGAGACATTTTTTCAGTGAGCCGATCCAGTGCATTTATTGAAGTATATTTTATTGAAGTCACGTTCGCCGGTACATACGCGCCCGCACCGTCATTTTTTAAAAACAACTATTAAACAACACCGAAGTTAAGAGACATTTTTCAGTGAGCCGATCCAGTGCGTTTATTGAAGTATATTTTATTGAAGTAACGTTCGCCGGTACATACGCGCCCGCACCGTCATTTTTTAAAAACAACTATTAACCATCACCGAAATTGTGAAATATTTCTAAATCGATATGAATAAATAGTAATATTTAATACTATGTTATCCTAAACAATACAATGTACGCATTCCCCTTTTAAATAATATTGATTACGGAAAATATATTAAACGGAATGCAAATTGCAACATAAAATTGTTGCGACGAATTCAAATATGTAACTTTAGACTTAATCAATAATATAATACAGTAGTTTACGTTTGATTGAGAAGCCGTCAGGCGAAATAATTTTTTATTCACATATGATATCGCTACTATCCGAATAAATAAAATTAATGATTTGAAGCATTTTGATATCGATTGTTAAATGTGTATATACAAGAAAATCGAATTTATACCTAAACATAAGATTACGGAATTCTTCTATATGCACTGCCGTTATACCGCCATGGCTTTATGTTAACTTCAGTGCGTTAAAGAAGGTTTATTAACTTAAATATGTTAAAATAATGATTTGAAACATTTCGATATATATCGACTTTATATCTAAATATAAGATTATACCTAAATATAAGATTACGTAATTCTTCTAAATGCACTGCCACTATGCCGTTAAGGCTTGATGTAGACTTCAGTAAGATAAAGAGGGTTAATTAACTTAAATATGTTAAACTAATGATTTGAAGCATTTCGATATTGATTGCTAAATCAGTATGTACAAAAAAATCGAATTCATACCTAAATATAAGATTACGTAATTCTTCTAAATGATCTGCCGTTATGCCGTTAAAGCTTTTGCAGACTTCAGTAAGAAAAAGAAGGTTAAGTAACTTAAAAATGTTAAACTAATGATTTGAAGCATTTCGATATCGATTGCTAAATATGTAAATACAAGAAAATCGACTTTATACCTTAATATAAGATTACGGAATTCTTCTAAATGCACTGCAGTTATACCGTTAAGGCTTTATGTAGATTTCAGTGTGTTAAAGAAGGTTTATTATAAATAACTTGAAAATGTAAAACTAATGATTTGAAGCATTTCGATGTCGATTGCTAAATGTGTATATACAAGAAAATCGACTTTACATATACCTAAATATAAGATTACGGGATTCTTCCAAATGTACTGTCGTTATGCCAACATGGTTTGTATCAACTACAATACGATAAAGAAGGTTAATTATTTTAAATATGTTAAACTAATGGTTTGAAGCATTTCGATATCGACTGCTAAATGTGTAAATACAACAAAATCGACTTTATACCTAAATATAAAATTATAACATTACGGATTTCTTCTAAATGTACTGCCGTTATACCGTTAAGGCTTTATGTAGACCTCATTAAGCTAAAAAATGTTTATTAACTTAATACATAAGTATGTTATGGCTTTATATAAACTTCAGTACGTTAAAAAAAGGGTTTTTTAACTTAAATATGTTGAAGTAATTATTTAAAGCATCTCGATATCGATTCCCAAAAGTGTAAATACATGAAAATAGACTTTAACCTAAATATAAGATTACGGAATTCTTCTACATGCACTGCCGTTAGGCCGCCATGGCTTTATGCCAACTTCAGTTCGTTAAAGAGGTTTTATTAACTCAAATATGTGAAACTAATGATTTGAAGCATTTCGATATCGATTGCGAAATGCATATATACAAGAAAATCGATTTTATACCTAAATATTAGATTACGGAAGTCTTCCCAAAATTTCTGTCGTTATGCCGCCATGGCTTTATATCACCTTCAATACGTTAAAGAT
>JAPZAG010002091.1:0-21716 GCA_027475135.1 Bactrocera correcta
ATTCTTCTACATGCACTGCCGTTATGCCGCCATGGCCTTATGCCAACTTCAGTTCGTTAAAGAAGGTTTGTTAGCTTAAATATGTTAAACTAATGAGTATAAGCATCTCGATATCGATTGCTAAATGTGTTTATATACAAACTCGACTTTATACCTAAATATAAGTTTACGGAATTCTTCCAAATGCACTGCCGTTATACCGCTATGGCTTTATGTAAACTTCAGTAAGAAAAAGAAGGATAATTAACTTAAATATGTTAAACTAATGATTTGAAGCATATCGATATCGAATGCTTAATGTGTATATACAAGAAAATCGACTTTATACCTAAATATAAGATTACGGAATTCTTCTAAATGTACTGCCGTTATGCCGCCATGGCTTTACGCCAACTTCCGTTCGTTAAAGAAGGTTTATTAAATTATGTAAATATGTTAAACTAATGATTTGAAGCATTTCGATATCGATTGCTTAATGTGTATATATAAGAAAAGCGACTTTATACATAAATATAAGATTACGGAATTCTTCTAAATGCACTGCCGTTATGCTGCCATGGCTTTAAGCCAACTTCCGTTCGTTAAGGAATGATTTGAAGCATATCGATATCGATTGCTTAATGCATATATACAAGAAAATCGACTTTATACCTAAATATAAGATAATGTAATTCTTCTAAATGCACTGCCGTTATGCCGTTAAGGCTTTTGTAGACTTCAGCAAAATAAAGATGTTTAATTAACTGTAATTTGGTAAACTAATGATTTGAAGCATCTCGATATCGATTGCTAAATGTGTATATACAAGAAAATCGACTTTATACCTAAATATAAGCTAACGGAATTCTTCTACATGCACTGCCGTTATGCCGCCATGGCTTTATGCCAACTTCAGTTCGTTAAAGAAGGTTTATTAGCTTAAATATGTTAAACTAATGAGTTGAAGCATCTCGATATCGATTGCTAAATGTGTTTTTATACAAAGTCGACCTTATACCTAAATATAAGTTTACGGAATTCTTCGAAATGCACTGCCGTTATGGCTTTATGTTAACTTCAGAAAGATAAAGAGGGTTAATTAACTTAAATATGCTAAACCAGATGTTTGAAGCATTTCGATATCGATTGCAAAATGGGTATATACAATAAAATTTACTTTATACCTAAATATAAGATTACGGAAATCTTCTACATGCACTGCCGTTTTGCCGCCGTGGCTTTATGCCAACATCCGTTCGTTAAAGAAGGTTTATTAACTTAAATATGTTAAACTAATGATTTGAAACATTTCGATATCGATTGCTTAATGTGTATATACAAGAAAATCGACTTTATACCTAAATATAGGATGACGGACTTCTTCTAAATGCACTGCCGTTATGGCTTTACGTTAACTTCAGTTCGCTAAAGAAGTTTTATTAACTTAAATATGTTAAACCAGTTATTTGAAGCATTTCGATACCGATTGCTAAATGCGTATATACAACAAAATCGACTTTATACCTAAATATAAGATTACGGAATTCTTCTACATGCACTGCCGTTATGCCGCCATGGCTTAGGTTAACTTCAGTGCGTTAAAGAAGCTTTATTAACTTAAATATATTAAATTAATGATTTGAAGCATTTCGATATAGATTGCTAAATGAGTATATACACGAAAGTCGACTTTATACCTAAATATAAGATTACGGAATTCATCGAAATACTCTCTCGTTATGCCGTTATGGCTTTATATCACCTTCATTACGTTAAAGAAGGTTAATTAACTTAAATATGTTATATTAATGATTTGAAGATTTTCGATATCGATTGCTAAATGTGTAAATATAAGAAAGTCGACTTTATACCTAAATATAAGATTACGGAGTTCATCGAAATACACTCCCGTTATGCCGTTAAGGCTTTATATCACCTTCATTACGTTAAAGAAGCTTTATTCACTTAAATATATTAAACTAATGAGTTGAAGCATTTCGATATCGATTGCTAAATGAGTATATACAAGAAAGTCGACTATATATCTAAATATAAGATTACGGAATTCATCGAAATACACTCCCGTTCTGCCGTTATGGCTTTATATAAATTTCAGTACGCTAAAGAAGGTTAATTTACTTAAATATGCTAAACTAATGATTTGAAGCATTTCGATATCGATTGCTAAATGTGTATTTACAACATAATCGATTTTATACCTAAATAAAAGTTTACGGAATATATACTGCCGTTTATGCCGTTATGGCTTTATGTAAACTTCGGTAAGATAAAGAAGGGTAATTAACCTAAATATGCTAAACCAGTTATTTGAAGCTTTTCGATATCGATTGCTAAATACAAGAAAATCGACTTTATACCTAAATATAAGATTACGGAATTCTTATAAATGCACTGTCGTTATGCCGCCATGGCTTTATATTACCTTCATTACGTTAAAGAAGGTTAATTAACTTAAATATGTTAAACTAATGATTTGAAGATTTTCGATATCGATTGCTAAATGTGTAAATACAAGAATATCGACTTTATACCTAAATATAAGATTACGGAATTCTTCTACATGCACTGTCGTTTAGGTGCCATGGCCTTATATCACCTTCATTACGTTAAAGAAAGTAAATTAACTTAAATATATTAAACTAATGATTTGAAGCATTTCGATATCGATTGCTAAATGAGTATATACAACAAAATCAACTTTATACCTAAATATAAGATTACGAAATTCTTCGAAATGCGCTGCCGTTATGCCGTTAAGGCTTTTGTAGACTTCAGTAATATAAAGAGGGTTAATTAACTTAAATATGTTAAACTCATGATTTGAAGCATTTCGATGTCGATTGCTAAATGCGTATATACAACAAAATCGACTTAATACCTAAATATAAGATAACGGAATTCATATAAATATACTGCCGTTATGGCTTTATGTAAACTTCAGAAAGATAAAGAAGGTTAATTAACTTAAATATGCTAAACCAGTTATTTGAAGCATTTCGATATCGACTGCAAAATGTGTATATACAGAAAAATCGACTTTATGCCTTAATATAGGACTACGGAATTCTTCCAAATGCAGTGCCGTTATGGCTTTATGTCAACTTCAGTTCGCTAAAGGAGGTTTATTAGCTTAAATATGTTAAACCAGTTACCTAAAGCATTTCGATATCGATTGCGAAATGTATATATACAAGAAAATCGACTTTATACCTAAATATAAGATTGCGGAATTCTTCCACAGGTACTGTCGTTATGCCGCCATGGCTTTATATCACCTTCATTACGCTAAAGAAGGTTAATTATTTTTAATATGTTAAACTAATGGTTCGAAGCATTTCGATATCGATTGCTAAATGTGTAAATACAAGAAAATCGACTTTATACCTAAATATAAAATTATAACATTACGGAATTCTTCTAAATGCACTGCCGTTATGCCGCCATGGCTTTATATCAACTACAATACGTTAAAGAAGGTTAATTAACTAAAATTTGTTAAACTTATGATTTGAAGCATTTCGATATCGCTTGTATATAAGAAAATCGACTTTATACCTAAATATAAGATTACGGAATTCTTCTACATGCACTGCCGCTATGCCGCAATGGCTCTATATCAACTTCAATTCGTTAAAAAAGGTTTATTAGCTTAAATGTGTTAAACTAATGATTTGAAGCATTTCGTTATCGCTTGCTAAATGTGTATGTACAAGAAAATCAACTTTATACCTAAATATAAGATTACGGAATTCTTCTAAAAGCACTGCCGTTATGCCGCCGTGGCTTTACGCCAACTTCCGTTCATTAAAGAAGGTTTATTAAATTAAATATGTTAAACTAATGATTTGAAGCATTTGGATATCGATTGCTAAATGTGTATATATAAGAAAATCGACTTTATACATAAATATAAGATTACGGAATTCTTCTAAATGCACTGCCGTTATGCCGCCATAGCTTTATATCAACTTCAATACGTTAAAGAAGATTAATTAACTTAAATATGTTAAACTAATGATTTGAAGCATTTCGATATCGCTTGCTAAATGTGTATATACAAGAAAATCGAATTTGTACCTAAATATAAGATAACGGGATTCTTCTAAATGCACTGCCGTTATGCCGCCATGGCTTTATATCAACTTCAATACGTTAAAGAAGATTAATTATCTTAAATATGTTAAACTAATGATTTGAAGCATTTCCATATCGCTTGCTAAATGTGTATATACAAAAAAAATCGACTTTATACCTAAATATAACATTACGGAATGCTTCTAAATGCACTGCCGTTATGCCGCTAAGGCTTTATATCAACTTCAATACGTTAAAAAAGGTTAATTAACTTAAATATGTTAAACTAATGATTTGAAGCATTTCGATATCGCTTGCTAAATGTGTATATACAAGAAAATCGACTTTACACCTAAATATAAGATAACGGAATTCTTCTACATGCACTGCCGTTATATCGCCATGGCTTTATGCCAACTTCAGTTCGTTAAAGAAGGTTTATTAACTTAAATATGTTAAACTAATGATTTGAAGCATTTCGATATCGCTTGTTAATGTGTATATACAAGAAAATCGACTTTATACCTAAATATAAGATTACGGAGTTCTTCTAAATGCACTGCCGTTATGCCGCCATGACTTTAGATCAACTTCAATACGTTAAAGAAGATTAATTAACTTAAATATGTTAAACTAATGATTTGAAGCATTTCGATATCGCTTGCTAAATGTGTATTTACAAGAAAATCGACTTTATACCTAAATATAAGATAACGGAATTCTTCTACGTGCACTGCCGTTATACCGCCATGGCTTTTTGCAAACTTCAGTTCGTTAAAGAAGGTTTATTAACTTAAATATGTTAAACTAATGATTTGAAGCATTTCGATATCACTTGCTAAATGTGTATATACAACAAAATCGACTTTATACCTAAATATAACATTACGGAATTCTTCTAAATGCACTGCCGTTATGCCGCTATGGCTTTATATCAACTTCAATACGTTAAAGAAGGTTAATTAACTTAAATATGTTAAACTAATGATTTGAAGCATTTCGATATCGCTTGCTAAATGTGTATATACAAGAAAAAACGACTTTATACCTAAATATATGATTACGGAATTCTTCTAAATGCACTGCCGTTATGCCGCCATAGCTTTATATCAACTTCAATGCGTTAAAGAAGGTTAAATAACTTAAATATGTTAAACTAAAGATTTGAAGCATTTCGATATCGCATGCTAAATGTGTATATACAACAAAATCGACTTTATACCTGAATATAAGATAACGGAATTCTTTTAAATGCACTGCCGTTATGCCGTTAAGACTTTATTCAGACTTCAGTAAGATAGAGAGGTTTAAATTTAAATTAAATATGTTAAACTAATGATTTGAAGCATTTCGATATCGCTTGCTAAATGTGTATATACAAGAAAATCGACTTTATACCTAAATATAAGATTACGGAATTCTTCTAAATGCACTGCCGTTATGCCGCTATGGCTTTATATCAACTTCAATAGGTTAAAGAAGGTTAATTAACTTAAATATGTTAAACTAATGATTTGAAGCATTTCGATATCGTTTGCTAAATGTGTATATACAAGAAAATCGCCTATATACTTAAATATAAGATTACGGAATTCTTCTACATGCACTGTCGTTATGCAGCCATGGCTTTATATCACCTTCAATACGTTAAAAAAGGTTAATTAACTTAAATATGTTAAACTAATGATTTGAAGCATTTCGATATCGCTTGCTAAATGCGTATATACAAGAAAATCGAATTTATACCTAAATATAAGATAACGGGATTATTCTAAATGCACTGCCGTTATACCGTTAAGGCTTTATGTAGACTTCAGTAAGCTAAAAAATGTTTATTAACTTAATATGTTAAACTAATGATTTGAAGCATTTCGATATCGATATCTAAATGTGTATATAAAAGAAAATCGACTTTATACCAAAATAAAAGATTACGGAATTCTTCTATATGCACTGCCGTAATGCCGCCGTGGCTATATGCCAACCTCAGATCGTTAAAGAAGGTTTATTAACTTAAATATGTTAAGCTAATGAGTTGAAGCATCTCGATATCGATTGCTAAATGTGTATATACAACAAAATCGACTTTATACCTAAATATAAGATTACGGATTTCTTCTAAATGCACTGCCGTTATGCCGCCATGGCTTTAGATCAACTTCAATACGTTAAAGAAGGTTAATTAATTTAAATATGTTAAACTAAAGATTTGAAGCATTTCAATATCGCTTGTATATACAAGAAAATCAGGTTTATTAACTTAAATATGTTAAGCTAATGAGTTGAAGCATCTCGATATCGATTGCTAAATGTGTAAATACAACAAAATCGACTTTATACCTAAATATAACATTACGGAATTCTTCTACATGCACTGCCGTTATGCCGCCATGGCTTTATGCCAACTTCAACGCGTTAAAGAAGGTTAAATAACTTAAATATGTTAAACTAAAGATTTGAAGCATTTCGATATCGCATGCTAAATGTGTATATACAACAAAATCGACTTTATACCTAAATATAAGATTACGGATTTCTTCTAAATGCACTGCCGTTATGCCGCCATGGCTTTAGATCAACTTCAATACGTTAAAGAAGGTTAATTAACTTAAATATGTTAAACTAATGATTTGAAGCATTTCGATATCGCCTGCTAAATGTGTATATACAAGAAAATCGACTTTATACCTAAATATAAGATCACGGAATTCTTCTAAATGCACTGCCGTTATGCCACCATGGCTTTATATCAACTTCAATACGTTAAAGAAGGTTTATTAACTTAAATATGTTAAACTAATGAGTTGAAGCATCTCGATATCGATTGCTAAATGTGCATAAACAACAAAAAACGACTTTATACGGAATTCTTCCAAATGCACTGCCGTTATGCCGCCATAGCTTTATATCAACTTCAATACGTTAAAAAGGGTTAATTATTCTAAATATGTTAAACTAATGGTTTGAAGCATTTCGATATCGATTGCTAAATGTGCAAATACAAGAAAATCGACTTTATACCTGAATATAAGATAACGGAATTCTTTAAAATGCACTGCCGTTATGCCGTTAAGACTTTATGCAGACTTCAGTAAGATAGAGAGGTTAATTAACTTAAATATGTTAAACTAATGATTTGAAGCATTTCGATATCGCTTGCTAAATGTGTATATACAACAAAATCGACTTTATACCTGAATATAAGATAACGGAATTCTTTTAAATGCACTGCCGTTATGCCGTTAAGACTTTATGCAGACTTCAGTAAGATAGAGAGGTTAATTAACTTAAATATGTTTTAAAATAATGATTTGAAGCATTTCGATATCGCTTGCTAAATGTGTACATACAAGAAAATCGACTTTATACCTAAATATAAGATAACGGAATTCTTCTACAGGCACTGCCGTTATGCCGCCATGGCTTTATGCCAACTTCAGTTCGTTAAAGAAGTTTTATTAACTTAAATATGTTAAACTAATGATTTGAAGCATTTCGATATCGCCTGCTAAATGTGTATATACAAGAAAATCGACTTTATACCCCAAATATAAGATCACGGGGAAATTTTTCTTAATGCACTGCCGTTATGCCACCATGGCTTTATATCAACTTCAATACGTTAAAGAAGGTTTATTAACTTAAATATGTTAAACTAATGAGTTGAAGCATCTCGATATCGATTGCTAAATGTGTATAAACAACAAAATCGACTTTATACGGAATTCTTCCAAATGCACTGCCGTTATGCCGCCATAGCTTTATATCAACTTCAATACGTTAAAAAGGGTTAATTATTCTAAATATGTTAAACTAATGGTTTGAAGCATTTCGATATCGATTGCTAAATGTGCAAATACAAGAAAATCGACTTTTTACCTAAATATAAAATTATAACATTACGTAATTCTTCTAAATGCACTGCCTCTATACCGCTAAGGCTTTATGTAGACTTCAGTAAGCTTCAAAATGTTTATTAACTTAATATGTTAAACAAATGATTTGAAGCATTTCGATATCGCTTGCTAAATGTGTATATACAACAAAATCGACTTTATACCTGAATATAAGATAACGGAATTCTTTTAAATGCACTGCCGTTATGCCGTTAAGACTTTATGCAGACTTCAGTAAGATAGAGAGGTTAATTAACTTAAATATGTTAAACTAATGATTTGAAGCATTTCGATATCGCTTGCTAAATGTGTACATACAAGAAAATCGACTTTATACCTAAATATAAGATAACGGAATTCTTCTACAGGCACTGCCGTTATGCCGCCATGGCTTTATGCCAACTTCAGTTCGTTAAAGAAGTTTTATTAACTTAAATATGTTAAACTAATGATTTGAAGCATTTCGATATCGCCTGCTAAATGTGTATATACAAGAAAATCGACTTTATACCTAAATATAAGATCACGGAATTCTTCTTAATGCACTGCCGTTATGCCACCATGGCTTTATATCAACTTCAATACGTTAAAGAAGGTTTATTAACTTAAATATGTTAAACTAATGAGTTGAAGCATCTCGATATCGATTGCTAAATGTGCATAAACAACAAAATCGACTTTATACGGAATTCTTCCAAATGCACTGCCGTTATGCCGCCATAGCTTTATATCAACTTCAATACGTTAAAAAGGGGGTTTAAATTTTTCTAAATATGTTAAACTAATGGTTTGAAGCATTTCGATATCGATTGCTAAATGTGCAAATACAAGAAAATCGACTTTATACCTGAATATAAGATAACGGAATTCTTTAAAATGCACTGCCGTTTTTGCCGTTAAGACTTTATGCAGACTTCAGTAAGATAGAGAGGTTAATTAACTTAAATATGTTAAACTAATGATTTGAAGCATTTCGATATCGCTTGCTAAATGTGTATATACAACAAAATCGACTTTTTTACCTGAATATAAGATAACGGAATTCTTTTAAATGCACTGCCGTTATGCCGTTAAGACTTTATGCAGACTTCAGTAAGATAGAGAGGTTAATTAACTTAAATATGTTAAACTAATGATTTGAAGCATTTCGATATCGCTTGCTAAATGTGTACATACAAGAAAATCGACTTTATACCTAAATATAAGATAACGGAATTCTTCTACAGGCACTGCCGTTATGCCGCCATGGCTTTATGCCAACTTCAGTTCGTTAAAGAAGTTTTATTAACTTAAATATGTTAAACTAATGAGTTGAAGCATCTCGATATCGATTGCTAAATGTGTAAATACAACAAAATCGACTTTATACCTAAATATAACATTACGGAATTCTTCTACATGCACTGCCGTTATGCCGCCATGGCTTTATGCCAACTTCAATGCGTTAAAGAAGGTTAAATAACTTAAATATGTTAAACTAAAGATTTGAAGCATTTCGATATCGCATGCTAAATGTGTATATACAACAAAATCGACTTTATACCTAAATATAAGATTACGGATTTCTTCTAAATGCACTGCCGTTATGCCGCCATGGCTTTAGATCAACTTCAATACGTTAAAGAAGGTTAATTAACTTAAATATGTTAAACTAATGATTTGAAGCATTTCGATATCGCCTGCTAAATGTGTATATACAAGAAAATCGACTTTATACCTAAATATAAGATCACGGAATTCTTCTAAATGCACTGCCGTTATGCCACCATGGCTTTATATCAACTTCAATACGTTAAAGAAGGTTTATTAACTTAAATATGTTAAACTAATGAGTTGAAGCATCTCGATATCGATTGCTAAATGTGCATAAACAACAAAATCGACTTTATACGGAATTCTTCCAAATGCACTGCCGTTATGCCGCCATAGCTTTATATCAACTTCAATACGTTAAAAAGGGTTAATTATTCTAAATATGTTAAACTAATGGTTTGAAGCATTTCGATATCGATTGCTAAATGTGCAAATACAAGAAAATCGACTTTATACCTGAATATAAGATAACGGAATTCTTTTAAATGCACTGCCGTTATGCCGTTAAGACTTTATGCAGACTTCAGTAAGATAGAGAGGTTAATTAACTTAAATATGTTAAACTAATGATTTGAAGCATTTCGATATCGCTTGCTAAATGTGTATATACAAGAAAATCGACTTTATACCTGAATATAAGATAACGGAATTCTTTTAAATGCACTGCCGTTATGCCGTTAAGACTTTATGCAGACTTCAGTAAGATAGAGAGGTTAATTAACTTAAATATGTTAAACTAATGATTTGAAGCATTTCGATATCGCTTGCTAAATGTGTACATACAAGAAAATCGACTTTATACCTAAATATAAGATAACGGAATTCTTCTACAGGCACTGCCGTTATGCCGCCATGGCTTTATGCCAACTTCAGTTCGTTAAAGAAGTTTTATTAACTTAAATATGTTAAACTAATGATTTGAAGCATTTCGATATCGCCTGCTAAATGTGTATATACAAGAAAATCGACTTTATACCTAAATATAAGATCACGGAATTCTTCTAAATGCACTGCCGTTATGCCACCATGGCTTTATATCAACTTCAATACGTTAAAGAAGGTTTATTAACTTAAATATGTTAAACAATGAGTTGAAGCATCTCGATATCGATTGCTAAATGTGTATAAACAACAAAATCGACTTTATACGGAATTCTTCCAAATGCACTGCCGTTATGCCGCCATAGCTTTATATCAACTTCAATACGTTAAAAAGGGTTAATTATTCTAAATATGTTAAACTAATGGTTTGAAGCATTTCGATATCGATTGCTAAATGTGCAAATACAAGAAAATCGACTTTATACCTAAATATAAAATTATAACATTACGTAATTCTTCTAAATGCACTGCCTCTATACCGCTAAGGCTTTATGTAGACTTCAGTAAGCTTCAAAATGTTTATTAACTTAATATGTTAAACAAATGATTTGAAGCATTTCGATATCGATTGAAAAATGTGTATATACAAGAAAATCGACTTTCTGCCTAATATAAGATTGCGGAATTCTTCTACATCCACTGCCGTTATGCCAACTTCAGATCGTTAAAGAAGGTTTAGTAACTTAAATATGTTAAACTAATGAGTTGAAGCATTTCGATGTCGATTGCTAAATGCGTATATACAACAAAATCGACTTAATACCTAAATATAAGATTACGGAACTCTTCCAAATGCACTGCCGTTAGGCCGTTAAGGCTTTTGTAGATTTCAGTAAGGTAAAGAGGGTTAATTTACTTAAATATGTTAAACTAATGATTTGAGGCATTTCAATATCGATTGCTAAATGTGTAGATGCAAGAAAATCGACTATGTACTTAAATATAAGATTACGGTATTCTTCTCCATGCACTGTCGTTATGCCGCCATGGCTTTATATCTCCTTCATTACGTTAAAGAAAGTTAATTAACTTAAATATGTTAAACTAATGATTTGAAGATTTTCGATATCGATTGCTAAATGTGTAAATACAAGAAAATCGACTTTATACCTAAATAAAAGATTACGAAATCCTTCTACATGCACTGCCGTAATACCGCCGCGGCTATATGCCAAATTCAGATCGTTAAAGAAGGTTTATTAACTTAAATATGTTAAGCTAATGAGTTGAAGCATCTCGATATCGATTGCTAAATGTGTACATACAACAAAATCGACTTTATACCTAAATATAAGATTACGGAATTCTTCCAAATGCACTGCTTTTATACCGGCTTTATGTAAACTTCAGTAGGATAAAGAAGGTTAATTAACTTAAGTATGTTAAACTAATGATTTGAGGCATTTCGATATCGCTTGCTAAATGCGTATATACAAGAAAATCGACTTTATACCAAAACATAAGATTACAGAATTCTTCCAAATGTACTGTCGTTATGCCGCCATGGCTCTTTATCGACTTCAATACGTTAAAGAAGGTTAATTAACTTAAATATGTTAAACTAAGGATTTGAAGCATTTCGATATCGCTTGCTAAATGTGTATATACAAGAAAATCGAATTTATACCTAAATATATGATAACTGAATTCTTCTAAATGCACCACCGTTATGCCGTTAAGGCTTTATGTAGACTTCAGTGCGTTAAAGAAGGTTTATTAACTTAAATGTGTTAAACTAATGATTTGAAGCATTTCGATATCGATTGCTGAATGCGATATACAAGAAAATCGACTTTATACCTAAATATAAGATTACGGAATTCTTCCACATGTACTGTCGTTATGCCTCCCTGGTTTGTATCAACTTCAATACGTTAAAGAAGGTTAATTATTTTAAATATGTTAAACTAATGATTTGAAGCATTATGGCATCGCTTGCTAAATGAGTATATACAAGAAAGTCAAATTTATACCTAAATATAAGATAACGGAATTCTTCTAAATGCAGTGCAGTTATACCGTTAAGGCTTAATGTAAACTTCAGTGCCTTAAAGAAGTTTTATTAACTTAAATATGTAAAACTAATGATTTGAAGCTTTTCGCTATCGATTGCTTAATGCATATATACAAGAAAGTCGAATTTATACCTAAATATAAAATTGCGGAATTCTTCTAAATGCAGTGCAGTTATACCGCCATGGCTTCATGTCACCTTCGGTAGGTTAAAGAAGGTAATTTTACTTATATATGTTAAACTAATGATTTGAAGCATTTCGATATCGATTGCTTAATGTGCTAGTACAAGAAACTTGACTTTATACCTAAACATAGGATAACGGAATTCTTCCAAATGCACTGCCGTTATTCCGCCATGGCCTTATGTTAACTTCAGTTAGTTAAAAAAGGTTTATTAACTCAAATATGTTAAACCTGTTATTTGAAGCATTTCGATATCGATTGCTTAATGCATATATACAAGAAAATCGACTTTATACCTAAATATAAGATTATGGAATTCTTCCAAATTACTGTCGTTATGGCGCCATGGTTTTATTTCACCATCAATACGTTAAAGATGGTTAATTAACTTTAATATGTTAAACTAATGATTTGAAGCATTTCGATATCGATTGCTAAATGTGTATATACAAGAAAATCGACTTTATACCTAAATATAAGATTACGGAAATCTTCCAAATTACTGTCGTTATGGCGCCATGGCTTTATTTCACCTTCAATACGTTAAAGATGGTAAATTAACTTTAATATGTTAAACTAATGATTTGAAGCATTTCGATATCGATTGCTAAATGTGTATATACAAGAAAATCGACTTTATACCTAAATATAAGATTACGGAATTCTTCCAAATGTACTGTCGTTATGCCTCCCTGGTTTGTATCAACTTCAATACGTTAAAGATGGTTAATTATTTTAAATATGTTAAACTATTGATTTGAAGCATTTCGATATCGACTGCTAAATGTGTGAATACAACAAAATCCACTTTATACCTAAATATAAAATTATAACATTACGGAGTTCTTCTAAATGTACTGCCGTTATACCGTTAAGGCTTTATGTAGACCTCATTAAGCTAAAAAATGTTTCTTAACTTAATATGTTAAACTAATGATTTGAAGCATTTCGTTATCGATTGCTAAATGCGTATATACAAGAAAATCGAATTTATACCTAAATATAAGATGTTATGCCGCCATGGCTTTGTGTAAACTTCAGTGCGTTAAAGTAGGTTTGTTAGCTTAAATATGTTAAACTAATGATTTGAAGCATTTCGATATCGATTGCTAAATGAGTATATGCAAGAAACTCGACTTCATACCTAAATATAAGATTACGGGATTCTTCCAAATGTACTGTCGTTATGACGCCATGGCTTTATATCACCTTCAATACGTTAAAGAAGGTTAATTAACTTAAATATGTTAAACTAATGATTTGATGATTTTCGAAATCTTCTGCTAAATGCACATATACAACAAAATCGACTTTATACCTAAATATAAGATTACGGAATTCTTCCAAATGTACTGTCGTTATGCCGCCATGGCTTTATATCAACTTCAATACGTTAAAGAAGGTTAATTAACTTAAATTTGTTAAACTAATGAGTTGAAGCATCTCGATATCGATTGCTAAATGTGTTTATATACAAAATCGACTTTATACCTAAATATAAGTATACGGAATTCTTCCAAATGCACTGCCGTTATACCGCTATGGCTTTATGTAAACTTCAGTAAGAAAAAGAAGGATAATTAACTTAAATATGTTAAACTAATGATTTGAAGCATATCGATATCGAATGCTAAATGTGTATATACAAGAAAATCGACTTTATACCTAAATATAAGATTACGGAATTCTTCTAAATGTACTGCCGTTATGCCGCCATGGCTCTACGCCAACTTCCGTTCGTTAAAGAAGGTTTATTAGCTTAAATATGTTAAACTAATGAGTTGAAGCATCTCGATATCGATTGCTAAATGTGTTTATATACAAAATCGACTTTATACCTAAATATAAGTTTACGGAATTCTTCCAAATGCACTGCCGTTATACCGCTATGGCTTTATGTAAACTTCAGTAAGAAAAAGAAGGATAATTAACTTAAATATGTTAAACTAATGATTTGAAGCATTTCGATATCGCTTGCTAAATGTGTATATACAAGAAAATCGAATTAATACCTAAACATAAGATTACGGAATTCTTCCAAATGTACTGTCATTATGCCGCCATGGCTTTATATCAACTTCAATACGCTAAAGAAGGTTAATTAACTTAAATATGTTAAACTAATGATTTTAGGCATTTCGATACCGATTGCTAAATGCCTATATTTATACAACAAAATCGACTTTATACCTAAATATAAGTTTACGGAATTCTTCCAAATGTACTGTCATTATGCCGCCATGGCCTTGTATCACCTTCAATACGTTTAAGAAGATTTATTAACTTAAATATGTTACACTGTTGATTTGAAGCATTTCGATATCGATTGCTAACTGAGTATATACAAGAAAATCGAATTCATACCTAAATATAAGATTACGGAATTCAACTACATGCACTGTCGTTATGCCGCCATGGCTTTATATCACCTTCATTACGTTAAAGAAGGTTAATTAACTTAAATATGTTAAACTAATGATCTGAAGCATTTCGATGTTGATTGATAAATGCGTATATACAAAAAAATCGACTTAATACCTAAATATAAGATTACGGAACTCTTCGAAATTCACAGCCGTTATGCCGTTAAGGTTTTTGTAGACTTCAGTAAGATAAAGTGCGTTAAATAACTCAAATATGTTAAACTAATGATTTGAAGCATTTCGATATCGATTGCTAAATGTGTAGGTACAACAAAATCGACTTTATACCTAAATATAAGATGACGGATTTCATATAAATATACTGCCGTTATGGCTTTATGTAAACTTCAGTAAGATAAAAAGGTTTCATTAACTTAAATATGCTAAACCAGTTATTTGAAGCATTTCGACATCGATTGCAAAATGTGTATATACAAGAAAATCGACTTAATGCTTAAATACAAGACTACGGTGTTCTTCCAAACGCCCTGCCGTTATGGCTTTATGTCAACTTCAGTTCGCTAAAGGAGGTTTATTAACTTAAATATGTTAAACCAGTTATCTGAAGCATTTCGATATCGATTGCGAAATGTATATATACAAGAAAATCGACTTTATACCTAAATATAAGATTACGGAATTCTTCCACATGTACTGTCGTTATGCCGCCATGGCTTTATATCACCTTCAATACGCTAAAGAAGATTAATTATTTTAAATATGTTAAACTAATGGTTTGAAGCATTTCGATATCGATTGCTTAATGTGTAAATACAAGAAAATCGACTTTATACCTAAATATAAATTTACAACATTACGGAATTCTTCTAAATGCACTGCCGTTATACCGTTAAGGCTTTATGTAGACTTCAGTAAGCTAAAAAATGTTTGCTAACTTGTGTATATAAAAGGAAATCGACTTTATACCTAAATATAAGATTACACAATTCTACTACATGCACTGCCGTAATGCAGCCGTGGCTATATGCAAACTTCAGATCGTTAAAGAAGGTTTATTAACTTAAATATGTTAAGCTAATGAGTTGAAGCATCTCGATATCGATTGCTAAATGTGTCTATACAACAAAATCGACTTTATACCTAAATATAAGATTACGGAATTCTTCCAAATGCACTGCCGTTATACCGTTATGGCTTTATGTAAACTTCAGTAAGATAAAGAAGGTTATTTAACTTAAATATGTTAAACTAATGATTTTCGATTTCGATATCGATTGCTATATGTATATATACAAGAAAATCGACTATATACCTAAATATAAGATAACGGAATTCTTCTTAATGCACTGTCGTTATACCGTTAAGGCTTTATGTAGACTTCAGTAATATAGAGAGGGTTAATTAACTTAAATATGTTAAACTAATGATTTGAGGCATTTCAAAATCGATTGCTAAATATGTAAATACAAGAAAATCGACTTTATACCTAAATAGAAGATTACAGAATTCTTTTAAATGCACTGCAGTTATACCGTTAAGGCTTTATATAAATTTCAGTACGTTAAAGAAGGTTAATTTACTTAAGTATGCTAAACTAAGGATTTGAAGCATTTCGATATCGATTGCTTAATGTGCAAGAAAATCGATATTATACCTAAATAAAAGATTACGGAATTCACCCAAATATACTGCCGTTATGGCGTTATGTAAACTTCGGTAAAATAAAGAAGGTCAATTAACCTAAATATGATAAACCAGTTATTTGAAGCATTTCGATATCGATTACTAAATGCGTATATACAAGAAAGTCGATTTTATACCTAAATATAAGATTACGGAATTCTTCTAAATGCACTGTCGTTATGCCGTTAAGGCTTTTGTAGACTTCAGTTCGCTAAAGGAGGTTTATTAACTGAAATATGTTAAACCAGTTATCTGAAGCATTTCGATATCGATTGCTAAATATATATATACAAGAAAATCGACTTTATACCTAAATATAAGATTACGGAATTCTTCCACATGTACTGTCGTTATGCCGCCATGGCTTTATATCACATTCAATACGTTAAAGAAGGTTAATTATTTTTAATATGTTAAATTAATGGTTTGAAGCATTTCGATATCGATTGCTAAATGTGTAAATACAAGAAAATCGACTTTATACCTAAAAATAAAACTATAACATTACGGAATTCTTCTAAATGTACTGGCGTTATACCGTTAAGGCTTTATATAGACTTCAGTAAGCTAAAAAAGGTTTATTTACTAAATATGTTAAACTAATGATTTGAAGTATTTCGATATCGATAGTGAAATGTGTATATACAAGAAAATCGACTATATACCTAAATATAAGATTACGGAATTCTTCTACATGCACTGCCGTTATGCCGTCATGGCTATATGCAAACTTCAGTAAGATAAAGAAGGTTAATTAACTTAAATATGTTAAACTAATGATTTGAAGAATCTCGATATCGATTGCTTAGTGTGTATATACAAGAAAATCGACTTTATACCTAAATATAAGCTAACGGAATTCTTCTACATGCACTGCCGTTATGCCGCCATGGCTTTATGCCAACTTCAGTTCGTTAAAGAAGGTTTATTAGCTTAAATATGTTAAACTAATGAGTTGAAGCATCTCGATATCGATTGCTAAATGTGTTTATATACAAAATCGACCTTATACCTAAATATAAGTTTACGGAATTCTTCGAAATGCACTGCCGTTATGGCTTTATGTTAACTTCAGAAAGATAAAGAAGGTTAATTAACTTAAATATGCTAAACCAGTTGTTTGAAGCATTTCGATATCGATTGCAAAATGTGTATATACAAGAAAATCGACTTTATACCTAAATATAAGATTACGGGAATCTTCTACATGCACTGCCGTTTTGCCGCCGTGGCTTTATGCCAACATCCGTTCGTTAAAGAAGGTTTATTAACTTAAATATGTTAAACTAATGATTTGAAACATTTCGATATCGATTGCTTAATGTGTATATACAAGAAAATCGACTTTATACCTAAATATAAGATGACGGACTTCTTCTAAATGCACTGCCGTTATGGCTTTACGTTAACTTCAGTTCGCTAAAGAAGGTTTATTAACTTAAATATGTTAAACCAGTTATTTGAAGCATTTCGATACCGATTGCTAAATGCGTGTATACAACAAAATCGAATTTATACCTAAATATAAGATTACGGAATTCTTCTACATGCACTGCCGTTATGCCGCCATGGCTTTATGTTAACTTCAGTGCGTTAAAGAAGCTTTATTAACTTAAATATATTAAATTAATGATTTGAAGCATTTCGATATAGAGTGCTAAATGAGTATATACAAGAAAGTCGACTTTATACCTAAATATAAGATTACGGAATTCATCGAAATACTCTCTCGTTATGCCGTTATGGCTTTATATCACCTTCATTACGTTAAAGAAGGTTAATTAACTTAAATATGTTATATTAATGATTTGAAGATTTTCGATATCGATTGCTAAATGTGTAAATATAAGAAAGTCGACTTTATACCTAAATATAAGATTACGGAATTCATCGAAATACACTCCCGTTATGCCGTTAAGGCTTTATATCACCTTCATTACGTTAAAGAAGCTTTATTCCCTTAAATATATTAAACTAATGAGTTAAAGCATTTCGATATCGATTGCTAAATGAGTATATACAAGAAAGTCGACTATATATCTAAATAAAAGATTACGGAATTCATCGAAATACACTCCCGTTATGCCGTTATGGCTTTATATAAATTTCAGTACGCTAAAGAAGATTAATTTACTTAAATATGCTAAACTAATGATTTGAAGCATTTCGATATCGATTGCTAAATGTGTATTTACAACAAAATCGATTTTATACCTAAATAAAAGTTTACGGAATATATACTGCCGTTATGCCGTTATGGCTTTATGTAAAC
Source organism: Bactrocera correcta (assembly GCA_027475135.1). Lineage (NCBI taxonomy): Eukaryota > Metazoa > Arthropoda > Insecta > Diptera > Tephritidae > Bactrocera > Bactrocera correcta. The sequence goes on from JAPZAG010002091.1 coordinate 18,984, forward strand.
TTCGCTAAGATAAAGAAGGTTAATTAACCTAAATATGCTAAACCAGTTATTTGAAGCTTTTCGATATCGATTGCTAAATACAAGAAAATCGACTTTATACCTAAATATGAGATTACGGAATTCTTATAAATGCACTGTCGTTATGCCGCCATGGCTTTATATTACCTTCATTACGTTAAAGAAGGTTAATTATATTAAATATGTTAAACTAATGATTTGAAGATTTTCGATATCGATTGCTAAATGTGTAAATACAAGAATATCGACTTTATACCTAAATATAAGATTACGGAATTCTTCTACATGCACTGTCGTTATGGTGCCATGGCTTTATATCACCTTCATTACGTTAAAGAAAGTTAATTAACTTAAATATAATAAACTAATGATTTGAGGCATTTCGATATCGATTGCTAAATGAGTATATACAACAAAATCAACTTTATACCTAAATATAAGATTACGAAATTCTTCGGAATGCGCTGCCGTTATGCCGTTAAGGCTTTTGTAGATTTCAGTAATATAAAGAGGGTTAATTAACTTAAATATGTTAAACTAATGATTTGAAGCATTTCGATATGGATTGCTAAATGAGTATATACAAAAAAATCGACTTTATACCTAAATATAGGATTACGGAATGCTTCTAAATGCACTGCCGTTATGCCGTTAAGGCTTTTGTAGACTTCAGTAGAATAAAGAGGGTTAATTATCTTAAATATGTTAAACTCATGATTTGAAGAATTTCGATGTCGATTGCGAAATGCGTATATACAACAAAATCGACTTAATACCTAAATATAAGATTACGGAACTCTTCCAAATGCACTGCCGTTACGCCGTTAAGGCTTTTGTAGACTTCAGTAAGAAAAAGAGGATTAATTTACATAAATATGTTAAACTAATGATTTGAAGCATTTCGATATCGATTGCTTAATGTGTATATACAAGAAAGTCGATTTTATACCTAAATATAAGATTACGTAATTCTTCCAAATGTATTGTCGTTATGCCGCCATGGCTTTGTATCACCTTCAATACGTTAAAGAAGGTTTATTAACTTAAATATGTTACACTAATGATTTGAAGCATTTCGATATCGATTGCTAAATGAGTATATACAATAAAATCGAATTCATACCTAAATATAAGATTACGTAGTTCTTCTAAATGCACTGCCGTTATGCCGTTAAGGCCTTTGTAGACTTCAGTAAGATAAAGAGCGTTAATTAACTTAAATATGTTAAACTAATGATTTGAAGCATTTCGATATCGATTGCTAAATGTGTATGTACAAAAAAATCGACTTTATACCTAAATATAAGATAACGGAATTCATATAAATATACTGCCGTTATGGCTTTATGTAAACTTCAGAAAGATAAAGAAGGTTAATTTACTTAAATATGCTAAACCATTTATTTGAAGCATTTCGATATCGACTGCAAAATGTGTATATACAGAAAAATCGACTTTATGCCTTAATATAGGACTACGGAATTCTTCCAAATGCAGTGCCGTTATGGCTTTATGTCAACTTCAGTTCGCTAAAGGAGGTTTATTAGCTTAAATATGTTAAACCAGTTACCTGAAGCATTTCGATATCGATTGCGAAATGTATATATACAAGAAAATCGACTTTATACCTAAATATAAGATTGCGGAATTCTTCCACAGGTACTGTCGTTATGCCGCCATGGCTTTATATCACCTTCATTACGCTAAAGAAGGTTAATTATTTTAAATATGTTAAACTAATGGTTCGAGGCATTCCGATATCGATTGCTAAATGTGTAAATACAAGAAAATCGACTTCATACCTAAATATAAAATTATAACATTACGGAATTCTTCTAAATGCACTGCCGTTATGCCGCCATGGCTTTATATCAACTTCAATACGTTAAAGAAGGTTAATTAACTAAAATATGTTAAACTAATGATTTGAAGCATTTCGATATCGCTTGTATATACAAGCAAATCGAATTTATACCTTAATATAAGATAACGGGATTCTTCTAAATGCACTGCCGTTATGCCGCCATGGCTTTATATCAACTTCAATACGATAAAGAAGGTTAATTAACTTAAATATGTTAAGCTAATGAGTTGAAGCATCTCGATATCGATTGCTAAATGTGTAAATACAACAAAATCGACTTTATACCTAAATATAACATTACGGAATTCTTCTACATGCAATGCCGTTATGCCGCCATGGCTTTATGCCAACTTCAGTTCGTTAGAGAAGGTTTATTAACTTAAATATGTTAAACTAATGAGTTGAAGCATCTCGATATCGATTGCTTAATGTGTATATACAACAAAATCGACTTTATACCTAAATATAAGATTACGGAATTCTTCTAAATGCACTGCCGTTATGCCGCCATAGCTTTATATCAACTTCAATACGTTAAAGAAGATTAATTAACTTAAATATGTTAAACTAATGATTTGAAGCATTTCGATATCGCTTGCTAAATGTGTATATACAAGAAAATCGACTTTATACCTAAATATAAGATTACGGAATTCTTCTAAATGCACTGCCGTTATGCCGCCATGGCTTTATATCAACTTCAATGCGTTAAAGAAGGTTTATTAACTTAAATATGTTAAACTAATGATTTGAAGCATTTCGATATCGCATGCTAAATGTGTATATACAAGAAAATCGCCTATATACTTAAATATAAGATTACGGAATTCTTCTACATGCACTGTCGTTAT
>JAPZAG010002092.1:0-21716 GCA_027475135.1 Bactrocera correcta
CCAGTTATGATGCATTTCATGACACCCTGGTAGTCGGAAAGCATCGTTTCACGCACTTCAACGCGACGCCCTTTTTCAAAAAATTCAATTTTTTTCGGTACCAGTCAAGATTTGACACGCTTGAGGCCCAAAACATCCTTCAAAATGATATTGGCCAAGCCTTTCGATATGCCAACTTCATCAGCAAGGTCTCTAATTGTTAATCGACGGGTTTTCAACACCAAATCTTTGGTTTCTTGAACGTGAGCTTCGTCAGTTGATAATCGCAATGAACGCTTTTCGTCTTCGACACGTTCACGGCCGGCTTGGAGCTCACTATACCACTTGCAAACATTTTTTAGACATAGCCTCATCACCTAGGCTTTCTGCACCATCTTCAACGTATCTGCAGCAGAAAATTGAAAAATTGTGATTTAAATAGTCTCCCTCACTTCTTTTTCACGAACAAATTCGATGAACCCAATGTAAGAGAACTTTTTAAACTTAATCAATCCGTATGTATAAATAAATAGCACGTTGAATATTGTCTTCCAAAGCTTGAAAAAAGTCTCAAATAACACCAAAGGTAGTAAATGAACTTTTCTCGCAATAATTCGGTTGGTGCACGTGCTATGTGGCACGTACCTAATGGTAGAGAACTTCTTCCCCTAAAAGTGAATGTTGCCAAGATCAACTTCTTCTAGATCAACTGATTCTACATATGAAATGAATTTGATTCCGTCAATATTAATTTTTATCTATATGCATATCTTGCATCTCGTTGAGGTATCGAAAATATGATATTTATCCTAAAATCTTTGTTGTGGTATTTACCCTTACCTAATGTACATTGAGTCTTGAAATTTTGCTAGAGATTTCAATTAATTTAAGTAACACAACGTAGTATTCATCAAGTTTACGTATACATTGAGGAATGCCACAGTTGAGGAGAGCTGCTGGCGGATATGCTCACACACAGATTCTGCCTCAGAATTTCAGGCCTTTCAACGTACCTCGTTGTGTCATCAGTTGTTGTGAAATACCAAATAAGCTCAAATGTCCTACCTTCTACGTGCTCTTTATCGTTACAGTCTTTCCTGTTATGTGTAGTGACATATTCTACACCACACGACGCTGCAGCACGTCAGTGCTCAGTTAGCCGTGGAATTTAAAGTGGCGTTTATTATTGGCATGATTAAAAGCATACCACTCACCAAATTTAGTTCATGCGCTTTAAGGATAGCCAATTGTGCAAATGTGATTTAACTTGCAACTATATTTACATATAAATGTACATATACATACATTGGTATTTAATTTATATTCTAAACCACTTTCTACAAAACGTTCCAGATCTTTTTACACTCTTTTTGTCATTACAGATTTGAAATCATGAATTTTATTCATGACTGCAATTTTCCCTTATTTGCTTCGAGAGATATTTATTGTCCAGTTCTAAGAGAATGAAGACATCGCCTACATGCAAATTAACCACTTTAAAAGCTCCAAAAGACGTCTGATATTTTACAGACATTTATTACAGCTCCATTACGTTGTTCCAACTTAGGAGTGTCATATATATTCCCAAGCTTGCTTATAAGTGTCAAAGGTAAAAATTGCTTGAAATTTTGTGATGTGACGTAAAAAAAAAGCCAATGTGCCTCAGAGATATATAAAGTTACTTTTTTAATGGAATTTTAATATAAAAATATACCCTTTTTTGTTTATAACCAATTATAGTTGACATAACTACTTAGAAATTATTCCTTTGGATTATTCTTCGAAAATTAGGAATTTCAAGCAACTCGTATGTATTTACACATATTTTTCAAAAGAAAAATTGTATAGTTCAAGAAAAAAATGTTCTCTCAATTCACTACTTTTTTAAAGAAAAAACACAAAAACCTCAAATTTTATGGGGAATGTTTATTATCATTCGAAAAAACATTCTTTGGGATCTACTTTTTAAGATTATTTTTTCAAATCTTGGCCGCGGCTAAGTCTCTGATGATCCATCCGTTGAGTCTAATTTTCGATTACCTGTTAAACCATTTCGACTGATAACTGGCGTTCAAGCGCATGATGTTTTGCTTCAAGGCTTTACTCTGATTTTAGACTTTACTTATCCCCATAGAATAATAAAAGGTATAACAGTGTGTTATTACAACATCTTTGCAGACAACAGACGAGTTCAAAACGTGAAATTATTTGCTCACCGAAGTGTGCTCTAAATAAATCCTTTGATTGTAGCGATGTGTGGAAAGTGGCGCCGTCTTTTTCTCCATTGATGGTTGCATTGTCATCGGCACAATTTTTGAAAAAATAAGGAACTATGATTCCACCGGCCTACAAAACTCACCAAACCATTGTTTTTTTGATAAACTGGCAGCTTTTGAATATCTTCAGGTTGCTCTTTGTCCCAAATGTGGCAAGTGTTCTTCTTCACATATCCAATGAGTCAGAAATGAGTCTGCACAATCGTCGGCTCTTCTTGGAACTTTCCAAAAGTCCATAGATCGAAACTTGTCACTTGGGAGGCTGTATTTCCTGCACAAGCTGTATTTTGTATGCTTTTATACGCATAAGAAACTTGTCTTATGTAAACGTGATACAATTAGATTTAAACTGTTTATAGTTAGGTATTGGTAAACCGTTAAACATCCTTTTAAAGGGTCAGTAGGGTAATCTTTTTCAAAAATTTGTTTTTTGCATTTGCTGTTCCCTTATACCCTTAGAATTAATGTTGAAACCCACTTTACCATTGGAAGGTTTCGAAAACGGCCCAAAAATAATATTACAGCTCGTCTTTCGGAGCGCTTGAAGTGCACACTTTAAACTTTAAGCGCGTTTTTCTCAAAACGCACTTTTTTAAACCGGCGGACATGATTCCGATCGAACTACTCAACCGATTTGCTTAATTTTTTTTAAATGTTCACAAACCGCTTGGCTATTATCCCTACGTTTTTTTGTACTTTATTGACGATAATATGGAAAAATTTATGTAAAAAAAAGGCAAAGGGAAAGATTAAGAAAAAACGTTAATTACTTTGTTTTATTTTTGAACATTTTCTAATCATTCTGGTAGGGACGATAACCATTCACGTTTTTGTTTTTTGTGTTTCAGATGATCCAAACATGAGAAATCGTGACCGCCAGTGAAAAAACGTATCTCATTCACTCAGCCATTTCTCCAACAGATGTCATCAAAAAATTCCGAAAAGAATGCTATATACATTCCAAGATATTCCCTATGATATGGGAAAATAGTTCTATTGTAGAATAAACATTTCTATAAAAAAAATGTCAAAAAATAGGTCAGATTACCCTACTGACCCCTTAAGTATTTTCTCAAATTCGAAAATTTATTTAATAAGGTGCGTAAAGAATATGTCTAAATTTTAAGTATAAAAGTGATGAAGAAGAATATTTTACTAATCTCAGTGATAAATCAACAAAAATATAATATTACGATAAATGATATATTTTAATCTTTTTATACTCTTGCAACAAAGTATTATAGTTTTGTTCACCTAACGGTTGTACGTATCACCTAAAACTAATCGAGATAGATATAGTTTTATACATATATACATAAATGATCGATATAACGAGAAAAGGGAGAGAGATAACTTGAGCAAAATTTAGATATATCGACGAAGTTTGGTACGCAGGATCCCCAGTACACAAAAAAACAGTTCGTAGGTGGGAGTAATTGGACCACTGCCACGCCAGCAAATCGCCATTACCCAAAACACATAAATTGCCATAACTTCTCCTCTTTTTACTGGCGTAGACACCACTTACGCGATTATAGCCGAGTCAACAACAGCGCGCCAGTCGTTTCTTCTCTTCGCTACGTGGCGCCAATTGGATATTCCAAGCGAGGCCGGGTCCTTCTCCACTTGGTCCTTCCAACGGAGTGGAGGTCTTCCTCTTCCTCTGCTTCCCGCGGCGGGTACTGCGTCGAATACTTTCAGAGCTGGAGTGTTTTCATCCATCTGGACAACATGACCTAGCCAGCGTAGCCGCTGTCTTTTAATTCGCTGAACTATGTCAATGTCATCGTATATCTCATACAGCTCATCGTTCCATCGAATGCGATATTCGCCGTGGCCAACGCGCAAAGGACGATAAATCTTTCGCAGAACCTTTCTCTCGAAAACTCGCAACGTCGACTCGACCGTTGTTGACATCGTCCAAGGCTCTTCACCATATAGCAGGACGGGAATTATGAGTGACTTATAGAGTTTGGTTTTTGTTTGTCGAGAGAAGACTTTGCTTCTCAATTGCCTACTTAGTCCGAAGTAGCACCTGTTGGCAAGAGTTATCCTGTGTTGGATTTCCACGCTGACATTGTTGGTGTTGTTTACGCTGGTTCCAAGATAGACGAAATTATCTACAACTTCAAAGTTATGACTGTCAACAGTGACGTGAGTGCTAAGTCGCGAGTGCGACGACTGTTTGTTTGATGACAGGAGATATTTCGTCTTGTCCTCGTTCACTGCCAGACCCATTTATTTTGCTTCCTTGTCCAGTCTGGAGAAAGCAGAACTAACGGCGCGGGTGTTGAGGCCGATGATACCAACATCATCCATGCCATAACTAAGCACTAAATTAAGATATAAAACTCTTATTTAGCACAGGGGATCGCAGTAGCCAGGGGCACTTGTGGGAAAGAATTTTTGAAAAAGTGAGCGTTGTCCCGCCCTCATATACGTTTAGTGTACGTATATATCTCCTAAACCACTAAAGCTGCAACAACCAAATTCGCCCAGCACAAATCCTAAAATATCCATATCTTCATTGTAACGGGAAGGTCCTCCTTCTTACAGTTTTCTATTTTTTCTTATTATCAGATAGAAAAATTTATATCTCGCTTCCAACTACTTGAACAAATATCTTGTTCCTTAGATTTTGTAGATAGAGATATTCATCGTCGAACTTTAATGTATTAAAAAAAAAAAAAAAAATTTTCGTTGGGTACTCTGAAAAAATAAGGTGTCTAACCTCTGAGAAAGCCTTTCCAAAAACTTATGAGTTTCATCATTCACAATGATTTTTTTTCATTGAGTTATGTATATCATCATGCATGGCACCGCCCACTTTTTGGTGAAATCCCATATATCGGGACCCGACTAACCGATTTCAACAAAATTTGGTACATGGTATTTTTTTTTTTATATTGCTACGTCACATTGTGAAAATGAGCGAAATCGAACTACAATCACGCCTACTTCCCATATAACATTTTAAATTCCACTTTACTCTTTTACTTTCCAGTACATAAACCAAGAACCAATTAATTTAACGGGATTAAACTTTGCACGAATAATACCTTTAGTATATGGCACCTCATGATCGAAAATTGTTTAAATCCAAGAAAAACTGTTCAAGGTTTTAAGTACCGAATATTTGGATCCCAGTGCCAATAATTGACTTTTGATCGAAATATCGGTAAATGTGTGAGTATATAGTTAATTCAGGCATAGTACTTCTTTGACAATGGTATGTCTGCACGTTAAAAATGATTTGAATCAGGTCAAAAAATTCCCTGAACCCTCATATACCTAACAGAAAGTTTTTCGAACTTCCGGGTGACTTTGTAAGGGATATATCGACTAATATTTGAGTTATCTCATTAAAAATTATAAAGCGTGTTTTACTCGTAACAGTGTATCCTTGTACCCAGAATATATAAATTTGAGCGAAAACTTAGCTTACTTCCATGACGTACATCGTGCTAAAGTGACTCTACATTATCAATTCTTTTAGTATGTAGTATAAAAAATTGATTGGGTGTCGATCCTCAGGTCGATGTTTTACACCATAAAGTGTTCACCTGGTTTTGATTCTTGTAAGTTGCAAGAGTATAATATGTTCAGTTGCATCCGAACTTAGCCCTTCCTTAGTTTTTAAATATATCTTTGGTTACTGCAGTGTTGTTAAAGAAGAAAAAAAACACTATTATTACTATAATAGATCCAGGGCGTATTTCTACATTTAGGGGTGTATCTAATTTTGAGAGGCAGAGAGTTTTTTTTTTTTTAAAATTTTTAAAATGCATTCAGGTCATGCGACGTCTAACACCTAAAATAAATATATGTATGACCACGCATTCACATACGTAATTGATTGGAATTAAACAACTTTTAAGTGAAGTGAGAACAGCAAAAATGACTAAAGAATTAAGAAACAAAAAACAAAAAAAATAGGTTGCAAATACGCTGCACTCTTGATGGTCGCGAAAAGTTTGCCGATCTCTATAATTAATTCAAAAATCAATGTATCAAAAATAGTACCCGAAAAATATAAAAAAACAAAAAAGATTATGCAAAATGCAAAAGCATAGCATTATTAGCTGTTGTCTTACAATATTACTTTAACTAATTACAATTCTCATTTGAAAATGAAAGACAAATGCACAGTTACACAGAGTGTGTCAGGCAACACGTATTTGCCACAGCATGAAATAGAATCATTTTATGTGCTTTGTGCAACACAGAATATCTTATTAAGTCTAAGTCGAGAGTGGCTCGCAAACAGCTACAGCTATTCAGTACAAACAACATACAAGAATTCCGTCTGCTGCAGTGGCAAACAAGTGCTACAATTACATCTTTCATTTGACACAGTAAAGTGAAAATGATTTAGGGGTTATTTCACCTTTTACTGTTAAATAGAGAAATGTATTTGCAAATTTAATGCATACAGACAGAAGTTTCTGTCTAAGTGTTAGTGCTCTTCAAAGAAAGTGTCTTAGCCGTCTACTTTAGTGCTCATTCAATGATGCTTGATTATTGCCTAATGGTTCAACGATTCTACTGCAGATTGAATCATGCATGACTATTGAGCTGATTTCGTCACGATACTGAATATATCTAGCTTTGTTCTCCTAACTGGTGTACGTATCACCTAAATATAGTAGAGATAGATATAAGGTAATATATTAGGTTGTCAAGCATCTCCCTTCCGCTTTTTTCTCTTTTGAATTTCGCGGCTATGTATAAAGGGCTACAGAGCTCTGGCAATACTATACATCTTTGAAAGGTCTTGACATAACCTACAAAACGATGCTACGCATGATTAGTTTGGATATTATCGAAGAATGAATTATTTCCTACTTTACCAGCAACAAAAAACGATAGCCCTAAGTATGTGGTGGTAAGTTCAAGTGAAACAAGCGAATTTTCATGCTTTGTTGTGCATAAAGCCCTAAAACATATTAGTGCTCATATAATAAAAATTAGTGAACTAAAAGACGGCAATTTACCACTACTAGTAAAAAATAGCACTATTGCAGAAAAATTTATAGCAACAAAACAACTTATTGGCATTTGTAATGTAAAACTTGAACTTCATAAAAATTTAAACTCCTTAAAAGGCACTATCTACGCTCCGTGTTTAAATCAAGTCTCTGACCATGAAATAATTGAAAATTTAAAAGAACAGGATGTTGCATCCATTTACAAATTTCTAAAACATATTAATGGTGAACCCACCCCAAGTGTCGTGGTCCTCTTAACCTTCGACCGCTACTACTTACCCGAAAAAATTAACGTATCATGGTTTACAACCAAGGTAAGATCCTACTAACAAACCCAATGAGGTGCAAAAACTGCCAACTTCTTGCCATACAAAAAAACGCTGCAATAAGATCCCTATCTGCGACACATGTTCATTACCAACACACAATCCCTCACCCTGTACGCGCACTCTCTGCGTAAATTGTTCTGCTGAACACGCCGCCTCAAGTAAATCGTGTCCAAAGTTCAGTGAAATAAAAAAAAATAATAACAATTCAAACAGATAATAAATGCTCATTTCGCGAAGCAGTAAATATTCACAAAGCACAAATACCACATGTTTTTAATTCTTCATCTCCTTCATTCGCTATCATTCTTAACAATCCGACAAACACAGATCTCTCTAATAACAAACAAAATACCCAAAGAGGAGCGCAAATCTCATCTTCTACTCCTATTTCGTCTTCACCATCTAACTCTAAAATAATACACGAACAACGAAACAACGAAAATAAAACCACCACAGTAAACTCAACAAATTCTAACTCTAAGACAAATAGCACAAATATTGAAAATAAAATAACCATTGCAAACGCAACAAATTCAACGTACTCACTCCCAACAACAAGTGTAGCCGATGACTCATCCACAACTCCCTTTCATTACTCCATAACATCTCACTCATCTCCAACTTGATCAGCCAACACAGTAATACACAAGTCACTCCGTTACCTACCAATAACCCCACCACAGAATAGATCATGAGAATTCTTCAGTGCAATATGAAAGGTCTATTCAACAATTACCCAGACTTAAATTTACTCATAAATGAATTCTCTCCAGAAATCATTGCATTACAGGAAACTCACCTCCCTGTAAACAAAACAGCGTATACACCCCACAAATACATCGGTCATTTTCATAATTTACCACAAAATAAATCATCTAAACAAGGCATTGTCAAATTTATCAAAAAACAAATCAAACATAAAATTATCCCAATATTATCAAAGATCATCCGCTGCCATTCCTCAATCAAATACAAGAAAATTTTCCACCAAACTCCCGTATTGGTCCAAGCTATTAACTGGACTACATTTAAACAAAATAGAACAACAGAAAATTTAATTAGATATAAAAAAGCAAATTCCAATTTCAGGAGAGTACTTAAATCCGCAAAAAGGAAAACTTTTGAAAGATTAACAGCTAGTATAAAACCCACTTCAAGCCCTACAAAAATATGGAGTGACATTAAAGCTCTTTCAGGTGGATACCATCAAATTAAAATCGACTTTATCCAATCACCATTAGGTCCTATTTATGATCCACAAAAAATCGCTGAAAATTTTGCCAAATTATGGTCAAAACATTCCAAAAATTCAAACTTTCACTCTAATTTTAGTACTCTTTCAAATGAAGTAATCTCACAAAATTACTCATCAGCGTGTTTTGAAGCTACCTTGGTAGAATCTCCCATTACAATTGAAGAATTTGATTTTACTATCAGCAAAATGATCGGAAAAACACCTGGATCAGACAAAATTTCTTACCCTCTATTAAAAAACCTACCACAATCCTTAAAAGTCAGATTGATAACTTTATACAATAACATACTAGAACAAGGCCTACTGCCTCAGTAGTAGAAAAAAGCTGTTATAATCCCTATCCCCAAATCTAACAAATCAAATACCTCAATCGCTGACTTCAGACCAATTTCTTTTATTCCTTGTATGGCAAAAGTTCTGGAAAAAATCATTTCAAAGAGAATAATGTGGTATGCTTAGCAAAAAAATTTAATAAGCTACAATCAGTTCGCTTTTCAAAGTGGTCTTAGTGTCATTGACCCCCACTTTACTTTGAACAGTGTGTCTCTTCAAAAATATCTGCAAAAAACCATTTATCCGTAATCAACTTAGACTTTGAAAAAGCTTTTGATAGAATCGGAGCCCATACAGTATTACAAGAACTACAAAAATGGGACATTGGAAACAAAATGTATAATTTTATAAAGGCATTTCTTACAAATCGTAAATTTTCAGTAAGTGTTAGCAACTTCAACTCCAATATTTTCCTCCTTCATAACGGCATACCACAAGGATCTCCCCTCTCAGCAACCTTATTTATTATAGCCTTTAACCAACTCAGCAACTTAATAGCCTAAAACCGCAACGTTGACCACCTTTTCTACGCTGACGATGTATTAATATTCTCGGCTTTAAAAAACTTGAAAGTCAAAATCAATTTTACTAATATCCTGACCGATATAATGGAATGGTCTAAAGCGACAGGAACCAGAGTTTCTGCAAGCAAAAGTTCAACATTTCACATCTGCAGAAAAAGAAATTGCACCTTCCCTAACCTTTCCCTAGATAATACTCAAATCCTACATACTAAAATCTTAAGAATACTTGGTATATTTTTTGATAAAAAGCTAGCTTTTAAGGAACATTGTAAGTTTGTTAAATTAAGCTTACTCAATAGACTAAACATAATTAAGGGGTTACATACGTCCAGAATTAAAAAAAAAATCGATTTTTTTTATTTTTTATTATTCTTTATAGTTTTAGGCGTATTTCTGTGAAAGTCGATAGTAAAAATTCCCCATAGTACAAAGGGTTGGTAGAAAATCAGACCGCCCGACGAGAGTTTAATGCACACAGGTGAAAGTTTGAACGCATTTTTCTCGAAACTACTTTTCCCGGCACGGTCTGCACGATAACTCATACAGTTTTTGACATTTTTTGATGCGATTTTTTTTTTTTAATATTCGAAAATGTTTTCTCTATAGTCTGTCGTGCCAGATTTTCGATATTTTTATTACAAAATTTTATAAACATAATTAAAGTGCGACATTTATGACGTAAAACGCATACTTTTTTTCTAAATTCCGTAAATTGGATAATTTTTCGAAATTAAAAAACTCGGCTCGACAGACTATAACTACAACTTCATTTTACAAGATTTGTTTTTATTTTTACAAATCCACCAACATTTCAAGGATAAATGATCTAGACCTTTTTTTTCATTGCACTTTTTGTATAAGATGTCTATATTTATTTCTATTGTTATCCCTTCTGAAAAAAATTTTCTTAACCCCTTAAGTTTCTTTCATCAAAACACTGTCATATACACATCTCAACACTTGTAAACATCACAAAAGCACTGATGTTGTCAAAAATAGATTTTGGACTCGCAATTTATGGACATTGGGCAAAAAAGCACCTGACTCTCATTGAAACCCCTTATCACATAGCCGCAAGAAGAAGTATTCGCGCATTCCCCACCTCACCAACCAAAGTAGTACTAACTGAAGCAGGTCTTCCAAGCATTCATCATAGAACAAAATTTAACACAATGATGCTCATACCAAAGTTTATGCAGTGTAAAAACTCGATCTTGTTTAATCTTCTAAAAACAAGTCCTAAAACCAACAAGCCATCTAACGGGTGATTTTTTAAGAGCTTGATAACTTTTTTAAAAAAAAAAACGCATAAAATTTGCAAAATCTCATCGGTTCTTTATTTGAAACGTTAGATTGGTTCATGACATTTACTTTTTGAAGATAATTTCATTTAAATGTTGACCGCGGCTGCGTCTTAGGTGGTCCATTCGGAAAGTCCAATTTTGGGCAACTTTTTCGAGCATTTCGGCCGGAATAGCCCGAATTTCTTCGGAAATGTTGTCTTCCAAAGCTGGAATAGTTGCTGGCTTATTTCTGTAGACTTTAGACTTGACGTAGCCCCACAAAAAATAGTCTAAAGGCCTTAAATCGCATGATCTTGGTGGCCAACTTACGGGTCCATTTCTTGAGATGAATTGTTGTCCGAAGTTTTCCCTCAAAATGGCCATAGAATCGCGAGCTGTGTGGCATGTAGCGCCATCTTGTTGAAACCACATGTCAACCAAGTTCAGTTCTTCCATTTTTGGCAACAAAAAGTTTGTTAGCATCGAACGATAGCGATCGCCATTCACCGTAACGTTGCGTCCAACAGCATCTTTGAAAAAATACGGTCCAATGATTCCACCAGCGTACAAACCACACCAAACAGTGCATTTTTCGGGATGCATGGGCAGTTCTTGAACGGCTTCTGGTTGCTCTTCACCCCAAATGCGGCAATTTTGCTTATTTACGTAGCCATTCAACCAGAAATGAGCCTCATCGCTCATCGGACACGGACGCGAAACACATTTCGAACCGAACACTGATTTTGGTAATAAAATTCAATGATTTGCAAGCGTTGCTCGTTAGTAAGTCTATTCATGATGAAATGTCAAAGCATACTGAGCATCTTTCTCTTTGACACCATGTCTGACATCCCACGTGATCTGTCAAATACTACTGCATGAAAATCCTAACCTCAAAAAAATCACCCGTTACGATCATAAAATGCTTGAATATTATCAATTCGTTTCATATGACTTCGTCACCGCAACTTTTAAAAGTGAACACTCACCCGCACTGGCTAACGCTGAAATCGTCTGTAATACGCTATTCGAATTTCAAAAAACAACCACCAATGCAGAGCAATATATCCAACTGTTCAATGACGCAGTAGTAAAGTATAAACCGGAGTGGAAACTAATATACACCAATCAAATCAGACACCCACACTTCGTTTTCGGTAACAAACGACCAAGGTGTCACCATAACCGTCGGAATTTTACCAACTTACTGCTCGTTATGTACAACTGAAGCAGCTGCGATATATGAAGCGGTTCTATTTGTCGCACAAACAGGAAAAAAATATATCATATGTACAGATAGCAAATCGACAATTAACGCTATTTAAAATGAGACAAGCTCAGTGCTGATCAACAATATAAAAGAAATTTTGTATCAACACAAAAACAGAATAAAGATCATGTGGATCCTGGGCAAACTGGTATTAGAGGAAACCAACTTGCAGATGACCGTGCAAAAAAGGCTGGAAAAGAACCACTTGACGAGTCAGCATCGAGAGACTGGTCAAATTTTTAACACCATTACAAAGAACATAATCTCTCTGTTATCAAGCCGAACTACCCAACTGATTGCTCTTGCGAAGATGTAAAAACGTTTGTTCGCCTGAGAATAGGCCACACCTTCAAAACTCACAGTCATCTTTTAAACAAAACGACTAAACCAAACTGTTCATATTGTAACCAACAATTGGGCCAAAACTTTACATAGACCCCATATATTCATACCAAGGGTTCAAAAATCCGTTTGACTTTGCTCCCTATGTTTGGCGTTTGCATGTGAGGTCTCTTAATAAAATCCAAGGAACATTATTTAGTATGTGGCATAATAATAGTTAATGGATAAAATCGGGTCGATCCTAACCCAACTCCCATAATTTATATATAACGCTTTAGGTTTTCTAGCAAATCTTATGCTGAATATGTCGGTCAGTGTATATATGTACATACATAAAATTGCTTGAAGTTCCTCTAGATGACGTTTTACATTGTAAGATACACTCGGCGAAAAAAAAACCCACGCAGTCGAAAATTTTCTAATATTCCTATTTTGAACTGTCACTATTTGCTCAAAATTCACTATTTGTCTTATTTGGCTGTTTTGTCATGTGGCTGCATTATTTGACCTTTATTTTTAGAACCGTTGGCGTCCGCACGTGTTCATTAAAGAATTTGCGGTATTTTCTTTTGAATAAGTTGTGAAAACAAGTAAAGTTGAACATGGTGGTGTCAACAAAAAAAAGCAGAAATAGTAGCTTTATATAAAATAAATTATCCAAAGGTCAAATAGCTCGTGAAATAAGCATAAGGAATTGAAACGTGCGTATTATAATTAAAAATTATAAGTATTTCAATTGACTAGCGCTGAAACAATCAATACAACATTTTACGAAACCACTGGGGTAAAAATTATTACAAGTTTTATGTAAAATATAATCGCGACTTCCAGCCAAAAAGCCACTTCTCATTACGCGAATGAAGAAACAGCTATTAGAGTAGGTAAAATTACACAAAATTTGGACTACATCAGACTGGGGAATTGGTATGTTTTCCGATGGATCGAAATTTAATTTGTTGGAACCCGACGGAAATGCCACAGTGCGTCGTAAGTAAGGGGAGCGTTTTTTGGCAAATAGTGTTTGGCCCACCGTAAAGCATTCGCCTCATTTAATGGTGTAGGGAGCTGTAACCAAGTTTGGGGTCGGGCCGCTAAATATTCTAAAAGGATCTGTGAATGCCGAAACATAAATTAGAATTTTGAGAGAAGGCGTTTTGCCAACTATTGAACAGCTGTCCGAAAACGCCCAAAAAGGGGATATTTCAGCTCCTTGAGCCAAAGCGATAACCAAAGCATAAAAATATTGAAATAGATTTTTTAATAATTTATTATAAACACTTACAGGTTTCAAAACAAAAAGATTTGTATGCAATAGGGTCTCTCATGTGGCCAGGAAACACTCCAGATCTCAATCCAATTGGGAACTGTTGGCATTATTTGGGCAAAATGATGGCCTAAATCATAAGAAAAAAACGCCCAAAAAGTCTAAAAGAAAAAGAAAACATTATTGAAGCTGTGCAGTTCATAAAAATTATCTTTAACGCTTTCTTGAATCCGTAGTAGCGTAGTTTTAGTTTTCTTCGTCGCATTGGGTCATGCTATACCTTTTTGGAAAGCTCATTTCATGCGCTAACACGTGTTTGATTGATTGTCGTTTTTTTTAAGTCGTTCATGAGTTATAGCGTTGCAAACAAGGAGCAAAATAAAGAGAAAATACTGCATATTTTACAGTACTACTACGATAAAGGCAAAAATGCATCTCAAGCCGCCAATAAAATTTGTGCAGTTTATGGACCCGATACAGTTTCCATTTCCACCGCACAACGATGGTTTCAACGTTTTTGTTCTGGTGTAGAGGTGGTCGAAGATGCGCCACGCTCCGGAAGGCCTGTCGTCGAAAATTGCGATAAAATCGCTGAAATGGTCGAAAGAGACTGGCATAGTAGTTATCAAACCGGTATATACCATTTGAAGAATCTTGGAGTCACTAAGAAGCTCGATGTATGAGTGCCACACGAATTGATTCAATAAAAATACCGCAAGACTTTTTTGATATCCCAATATGTAGTCGCTGATTGGTTTGTTTGTGATTGCTTTTAATTCCGCAAAAAGAGTTTATTTCTACAGAGGACGATTGCGGAAGCTGAAATATGTGCATCAAGAAAATATTTTTTTCTACTTTCGCAAAACATAAGTAGTGTGGTAAGAATAAATGAACTCAAGTTCCCCAAATGATGAAGTTCAACTAAATTTGAAAACATGTATTTGTTATATTAACCCGGCGTCATTGTTGCCGGGTATCTGATACCCGAGCGATTTTAAAATTGATTGATATCAGAATAAATAGTTTTGTTTATTTTTTTGTTTGTTTGATTATATTGTTGATTTTTTAATAAATAAATGTTTAATTATTTTAAGTAATGTGTATTATTAATGTAGCATACTAGTATTTACATAACATTGATTAAGTGTTCAGCAATGTCCACGGGTAAAATACACCCGGCCGCAACGGTCAAGTGCTATTTAGTAGCTACAATGACGCCGAGTTAAAAAAGCTGATGGCAAAAAATTTCAAGGAATCTTTTCGCGATGAACTGTCAGCTGAAGAGTGATATATCGATACTGGATCTGTTTAAAAAAAAGGAAAGATAAAAGATGTTTTTGTTTATTAGATCTGTTAGCAAAAAGTTCTTCAAAGTTTAAAGCATATGTTTTCGCGGTACACTGAATAATAGGTTTCCACATATCTTTAAGAAAGCCACATCACGTCCGAAGTTCTCTCTTTCGTAAATCTAACCGTTTAGAAAATATTAGCGGCTTTCCAACGGTGTGGAGGTCTTCCCTTTCTCTGCTTCACCTTGCAAGTACTGCAACTAAAACTTTCTGCTGAAGATGAAATTTAATACACACGATATTTGAACATACTACATATACAGTAGTTTAACAGAATATTTTGTTTTTTCTCTCTGTCTTATTAATGACGCTTAAAAATCATCCAGTGGAACATGAACGGGTACAACAACAATTATGATGAACTCTTATTACTCATAAAAGAGCAAAACCCAGACGTTATTTGTATTCAAGAAACACATATCCCAGTTACTCCTAGTAACAACATGTCCTGTCCTAGGCAATACAGCGGTTTTTTTTCGAATTTACATAACATCCAAAGCAATAAGCAAGGCGTTTGCATTTTAATAAAAAAAATCATACCACATGAAATTATCGATTTAAATTCCACACTATCAACAATAGTTCTTAAAATCAACTTAAATTTTAGCTTTACCATCATTAATACGTATATACCACCCCAGCAAGTTTTTAACGAAACTGATTTGAAAGATTTACTTTCCCAACTATCCCCTCCGGTTTTGTGGACTGGGGACTTCAACGCGTGGAATACACTTTGGGGTTCCCGAAAATCAAACACAAGGGGTGCAATCGTAGAGAATTTTTTATTGGACAGTAACCTAATCCTTCTTAACAATGGTGCCCCCACACATTTTTCTACCCACTCTTCCCTAACGAGCGTCGACCTTTCCCTATCCTCTCCCCAGCTCTCCCCTAGAATCAGTTGGGAAGCCTCCTCTATTCTCAGAGGTAGTGACCACTTCCCTATATCGATCTCACTTCAAACAAACTTCCACTTTGAAAAATATAAGCATCTCCCAAAATTTATTATTTCACGCGCAAACTGGAATATATTTCAAAGTGAAATTTTAAAAAGTTTACCCACCACCCCAATCGACAACATCAACCAACCCACATCGGCTTTCACAAAACTAATTCGTTCTGCGGCAAATAAGTCGATGCCTCAAACCAAACGCAAGTCTTCAAAAGTTTTTCCGATTTGGTGGAACAAAGATCTTGGCCATATGCGGGACAAAAAAAATGAATACTGGAATACTTTCAAGATATCAATGTCTGATTATAATCTGAACAATTATAAAAAAGCAAACGCTCTTTTTAAAAAAAGCTGTAAAGACCGCTAAAAGGAAAATTTTTGAAGTATTCACTGCCAAAATCTCTCCTGCGTCAACTACCAAAAAGGTATGGTCCGACATTAAACTTTTGACTGGAATCCCTCACAACCGTATTAATTTCATTAAAACAAATCAAAGTATTCTGACGAATTCATCAGATATTGCGGCAACCTTCGCCAACATTTGGTCTACATATTCTCAAGATAGAAATTTTTTCTGCAGAATATATCGCAGACAAACAACATTGGATATCTGCCACCTATACACCAACGAATCTCTCTGCATCAGCAAGAAGCCTAGAGTGCGATATTACCTTCCGCGAACTAGAATCTGCTTTACAAAATGCTAAAGGCAAAACACCAGGCATTGATAGGGTATCCTACCCGATGCTTTCAAACTTACCTACAGCAGCCAAAGAAAGACTACTCTGCCTGTACAACACAATTTTCCACAAAGGGTCATATCCACAAAACTGGCGGATAGCCACCGTTATACCAATTATTAAACCAAATGAACCATCGAACCTAACTACTTCTTACAGACCAATTTCCTTGCTATCCTGCTTAAGTAAAATTTTCGAAAAAATTATTGCTAGGCGACTTTCATGGTTTGCTACAAAAAATAATTTTGTAAATCACAACCAAACGGCCTTCAAACATCAGCACAGCACAATGGATTCACTTATTCAACTCCAACACTATGTATCTGACACTCTCTCCTCCAAAAACCATGCCACTATCCTGGTCACCGATTTCGAGAGAGCTTTTGATCGCATAGGAATTCACGCAGTGCTAAGTCAATTAGCAGCTTGGAAGATAGGTCCAAAAGTTTTTAGTATAGTAAAAGCTTTTATGATCCTAAGGAAATTTCAGGTTCGCATAAACAATGTTCTATCTTGTTTGCATCCTCTCAAAAATGGTATACCGCAAGGCTCGCCTCTATCGGTGATGCTTTTTATTATAGCTTTTGATAAAATAACTGAGATATGGCTTAAAACTAAAGGCATTAAACTCACTATGTACGCGGACGATGCTATTATTTATTGTAATATAAAAGCTCCCCAAATTGCTAACAATATTTTTAAGAAAATACTAACAGAGTTTAAGAAATGGGGCATGAAATCTGGTGCAACAATTTCGATTCCAAAATGTAAATTACTACATATTTTTAAAAAGACAAAAAGTATATATCCACAGCTAGTTTTTGAAAATATTGTAATAGAATCCGTAAGCAATTTAAATATTTTAGGAGTGTATTTTGATAAAAGATTTAATTTTCGGAA
Organism: Bactrocera correcta; assembly: GCA_027475135.1. Lineage (NCBI taxonomy): Eukaryota > Metazoa > Arthropoda > Insecta > Diptera > Tephritidae > Bactrocera > Bactrocera correcta. The sequence continues at coordinate 17,785 of JAPZAG010002092.1, forward strand.
TCAATGTCTTAACCTTAGAAATAACCTAACAAAAAGGCTACACATAATTAAATATTTAACTAGTAAACGATCTTTTATTCATCCCAACTCTCTAATAAACGCTACAAGAGCTTTAATACTCGCTAAAATCGACTACGGTTTACCTATTTTCGGATGGTGCGCAAACTCTAATTTGAAACTTTTGGAACCTCCCTATCACGCAGCGAGCCGTCGGAGTATAAACGCTTTCCCTACATCACCTATTAAATGTATCTTGGCAGAATGTGGTCTACCAACAATAAAACAAAGGGTATACGAACGGACGATGCAACTAATTCCAAAACTGATGTACTCCCCAAATGCCAGCCTACATAAAACCGTAATTTACGCGTCACGACATAAACGGAACTTTAGGCTAAAATCCACTTTACGCCGTTGTATCAAATACGGAAAAGACTTAAACATATATCCGCCCCCAAAGTACAAGAGAATCAACAAACAGCCGGAGTGGTTGTTAAAAAAAAAAACTATTAACACGTTCCTGCACTCCTTCAAAAAGAGCAACACCAGTAATTTAGTATTTCAGAAACTCTTCTTAGAGTTAATGAATACCTATGAAGAAAACAATTGGACTGCAATTTACACAGATGGGTCCAAAGCGACAAACACAGCTTTTGCTCTCACCAAACCAAATGGTGAAGTTATTACAGGCGGGGTTCTTCCTTGTTACTCGTCGGTATTTACAGCCGAGGCTTTTGCTGTTTTCAAAGCTTTAGAATATGCGATACATAGCAAAGGCAAATTTGTTATTTGCTCGGACAGCTTTTCTTGTCTATCTGCTGTTTGTAACATTCGGAATACTGCCTCACTTATCTCGAATATTCGTGACATGTGCGTTAAATACAGTCATAAAGTTGCACTACTCTGGGTACCAGGACATGTTGGTATTATGGGAAATGAACATGCAGACCACGCAGCTCGGATTTTTGAATCAGCGCCAACCCTACAATATGAGCCACATGACAGAAACGACCTTTGTAATATGCTGGACCGCTACGTTAACGAAAATTTAAAAACACGGAATGGAAACGTTTCGACCATTGGTACTCTACCTTCAATCCCACAAAGACAAAAGTTGTATATCCTAGGAATATATCTCGTCTACAAGCTACCATCTTCACACGTCTAAGGATTGGCCACACACAACTTACACATCAGCACCTTCTTACTGGCAAAGTAAAACCATCTTGCCCTCTCTGCGCTAGCACGCTATCACTTCATCACATTTTTAACGAATGTTCGGCTTTAGCGAGTATTAGGCAAAGGCAAAATTTTTTTCCAAACTATCAAGAATTGTTAAAACTCCCTTCGTTTGCAAATATTATAAGCATTTATAATTTTATTACTGATTGTTACTTACAAAATAAAATATAACTTTATTTCTAGCTAGTAACCTAAGTTATCTGTTTGTTCAGAGTCGATGGCTTAAATAGCTCGTACTCTTTTATTTTTTTTTAATATTAGGTTTAATATTTCTTTGTATATTTCTCCTAATAAATAAATAAATAAATAAATAAAACTTTCTGAGTGTTTTCATCCATTCGGACGACATGACTTAGCCAGTGTAGCCGCTGTCTTTTAATTCGCTGAAATATAGTATGTCAATGTCGTCACATATCTCGTACAAATCATCGTTCTATCTACTGTGATATTCGCCGTGGCCAACGCGCAGAACCTTTCTCTCAAACACTGCTTAGGCCAACTCATCAGATGTTGTCATCGTCCATGCCTCTGCACCATATAGCAGGACGAGGATGATGAGTGACTTATAGAATTTGGTCTTTGTTCGTCGAACGAGGACTTTATTTCTCAATTGCCTACTAAATCTGTAGTAGCACCTGTGGCCAAAAGTAATTTTGAGTTCGATTTCGAAGCTTACGTTGTTGACGAAATTATCTACAACTTCGAAATTATGACTGTCAACAGGGACTTGGTTGACTGTTTGTTTGATGACAGGAGATATTTCGTCTTGTCCTCATTCATAACCAAACCCATACTCTTCGCTTTCTTATCCAGTAAAACGAAGATGATGTTAAGGCCAATATCATCGGCGCTCGCCAGCAGCTACGCCTTCTTATTAAAAATGATACTTTCTTAACTTAGTTCTGCACCTGAGCTTTGATTAATTTTTCCAAGAGTAGATTGAAGAAGTTGACGACCTTGCCTGAGACCTTTTTTAGTACCGAAGGGCTCGGAGAGTTCCTTTCCGATCGTGACGGAACTTTTTGTATTGCTTATCGTTAGTTTACACAGCCAATTTAACCGCTACTAGATTACATCTGGGTATTCCACAAGAGTATGCTCCGGTCTTAAACAATTCTATTAGTCACCCATTACCCCTGACGGCCCGCTTTCACAGCTCTTCACATTCACACATTTTGGCTTTCTTTCTTTTGTCTGCAAGTGTATGGGAAATGTAGAAACATTGCTGCACCAAAAAAGACTGTCCATTTTCGGAAGTAAAACATTTGTATTATTGATTTACTTAATTTGTTTTAAATATTACGAAGTTCTTTGATGTAAAATTTAGTTGACTATTAATATCGTCAAAATTAATTTTCTTAGAGCTTTTTTAATTGTGTGTTGAAGTAGTACGTTTTGTTTTTTTTATTTTAAAAACAAAGAAGAAATTGTTGAAGAGAAACCTTCTTTGAAAACATCTTATACTAAATAAAAAGGATGTTTTGATGAAAAAATGTATTTACTAACATTGCATATGGGTTTAAAAATTATGTTATTTGTTTGAAAGTAAAGGAACTTATCTCTAAAGCAAAGAAACCTTTTAAAGTTTTAGGAGGCGCATACCGAGAGCCTACCTATCAAGAGCGCAACATGCGTATAGTAAAGGCAGGTCGGTGGACACTGCCCTGCACACTATCGTATCGTGGCTGGAGGAAGCCATCGAAGCTAAAGATTTCGCTGTTGGGACCTTCCTTGATATTGAGGGAGATTTCAACAATGTCTTGCCGGTGGCAGTCATAACTGTTCTAGATGGTCTTGGGGTTGAATCGAACCTCAAGCACCTCATCTTCAGTCTTCTGTGTGACAGAGTGGTCGAAACAGAATGAGGCAGTGCGCACGCGCGGCGCAATGTGAGCAGGGGAACCCCTCAGGGAGGGATTATTTCTCCTCTTCTATGGATCCTAGTCGTTAATGACCTTCTTAAGAAACTAGAGGATCTGGGCTGTCGGGTGATCGCCTATACAGACGATGTGGCACTTATGGTCAAAGGAAAGTTCCTTAACACCGTATACGAGCTGACGCAGGGATATCTCGGCGTTGTAACAAAATGGTCGGTCGGAAGTGAACTCGCCATAAACCCGAATAAAACAGAAATGGTTTTATTCAGTAGAAGATATAAGATCCCAGTGGCACCGTTTCCGCAAATGGGAGGTATTCCCCTGCAACCGGCGGATACGGTGAAGTATCTAGGGCTCATCCTGGATAAGAAGCTTTCATGGAAGCCGAACATCGAGGAGAGAGCCAAAAAGGCATCGATTGCCCTTTACTGCTGTGGGGCCTGCAAAAGGTGGGGCCTCTCACCGAAAGTGGTCCTCTGGCTCTATGACACCATAGTAAAGTCCATAATGTTCTATGGAGTCTTTATGTGGTGGAGGGCTCTACAGAAGATCACATTTGCTAAGAACCTCGAAAGCGTTCAACGGGCTGCGCTTATCCGCATGTGCGGAGCATTAAGGTCCACCCCAACCGTGGCACTTAATGCAATTCTGAACATAACGCCCGTGGACATTGCCGGAATGTGTATGGCCGCAAAAGTGGCTATTAGGCTCAGGGAATCTGGGTTCCTAAAAGAGCGTGCTTCTGAACACTCAGCCATCCTTACAAGCTTTGACTGCATACCGGATCATCTGGATCATGGAGTCGCCATATCA
>JAPZAG010002094.1:0-21673 GCA_027475135.1 Bactrocera correcta
TGCTTCAAATAACTGGTTTAACATATTTAAGTTAATAAACCTTCTTTAACGAACTGAAGTTAATATAAAGCCATAACGGCATAACGGCTGTGCATTTAGAAGACTTACATAATCTTATATTTAGGTATGAATTCGATTTTCTTGTATATACACATTTAGCAATCGATATCGAAATGCTTCAAATCATTAGTTTAACATATTTAAGTTAATAAACCTTCTTTAACGCACTTAAGTCTACATAAAGTCCTAATGGCATAACGGCAGTGCATTAAGGAGAATTCCGTTATCTTATATTTAGGTATAAATTCGATTTTCTTGTATATACACATTTAGCAATCGATATCGAAATGCTTCAAATCATTAGTTTAACCTATTTAAGTTAATAAACCTTCTTTAGCGATCTGAAGTGGGCATATAGCCATGGAGGCATAACTGCAGTGCACGTAGAAGATTTCCATAATCTTATATTTAAGTATAAATTCGATTTTCTTGTATATACATATTTAGCTTTCGATACCGAAATGCTTCAAATCATTAGTTTAACATATTAAGTTAATAAACATTTTTTAGCTTACTGAAGTCTACATAAAGACTTAACGGTATAACGGCAGTGCATTTAGAAGAATTCCGTAATGTTATAATTTTATATTAAGGTGTAAAGTCGATTTTCTTGGATTTACACATTTAGCAATCTATATCGAAAATCTGCAAATAACTGGTTTAGCATAATTAGGTTAATTAAACTTCTTTATCTTACTGAAGTTTAAATAAAGCCATAACGGCATAACGACAGTACATTTGGAAGAATTCCGTAATCTTTTATTTAGATATAAAATCGATTTTCTTGTATATACACATTTCGCAATCGATATCGAAATGCTTCAACTCATTAGTTTAACATATTTAAGTTAATAAACCTTCTTTAACGATCTGAAGTTGGCATAACGGTAGTGGATGTAGAAGAATTTCGTAATCTTATATTTAGGTATAAATTCGATTTTCTTGTATACACATTTAGCAATCGATATCGAAATGCTTCAAATCATTAGTTTAACATATTTAAGTTAATAAACCTTCTTTAACGCACTTAAGTCTACATAAAGCCCTAATGGCATAACGGCAGTGCATTTAGAAATATTCCATAATGTTATAATTTTATAGTTAGGTATAAAGTCGATTTTCTTGTATATATGCATTAAGCAATCGATATCGAAATGCTTTCAACCATTAGTTTAACATATTTAAGTTAATAAACCTTCTTTAACTCACTGAAGTCTACATAAAGCCTTAACGGCATAACGGCAGTGCATTTAGAAGAATTCCGTTATCTTATATTTAGGTATAAAGTTGATTTTCTTTTATATACACATTTAGCAATCGATATCGAAATGCTTCAAATCATTAGTTTAACATATTAAGTTAATAAACATCTATAGCTTACTGAAGTCTACATAAAGCCTTAACGGTATAACGGCAGTGCATTTAGAAGAATTCCGTAATGTTATAATTTTATATTTAGGTGTAAAGTCGATTTTATTGTATTTACACATTTAGCAGTCGATATCGAAATGCTTCAAACCATTAGTTAAACATATTTAAAATAATTAACCTTCTTTAACGTATTGAAGTTGATACAAAGCCATGGCGGCATAACGACAGTACATTTGGAAGAATTCCGTAATCTTATATTTAGGTATAAAGTCGATTTTCTTGTATATACACATTTAACAATCGATATCGAAATGCTTCAAATCATTAGTTTAAATGTTTAAGTTAATAAACCTTCTTTAACGCACTGAAGTCTACATAAAGCCTTGACGGTATAACTGCACTGCATTTAGAAGAATACCGTTATCTTGTATTTAGGTATAAATTCGACTTTCTTGTATATATTCATTTAGCAAGCGATATCAAAATGCTTCAAACCATTAGTTTAACATATTTAAAATAATTAACCTTCTTTAACGTATTCAAGTTGATACAAAGCCATGGCGGCATAATGACAGTACATTTGGAAGAATTACGTAATCTTATAGTTAGGTATAAAGTCGATTTTCTTGTATATACACAATTAGCAATCGATATCGAAATGCTTCAAATCATTAGTTTAACATATTTAAGTTAATAAACATTTTTTAGCTTACTGAAGTCTACATAAAGCCTTAACGGCATAACGGCAGTGCATTTAGAAAAATTCCGTTATCTTATATTTAGGTATAAATTCGATTTTCTTGTATATACATATTTGGCAAGCGATATCGAAATGCTTCAAATCATTAGTTTAACATATTTAAGTTAATTAACCTTCTTTAACGTATTGAAGTTGATATAAAGCCATAACGACAGTACATTTGGAAGAATTCCGTAGTCTTATATTTAGGTATAAAGTCGATTTTCTTGTATATATGCATTAAGTATTCGATATCGAAATGCTTCAAATAACTGGTTTAACATATTTAAGTTAATAAACCTTCTTTAACGAACTGAAGTTAATATAAAGCCATAACGGCATAACGGCAGTGCATTTAGAATAATAACGTAATCTTATATTCAGGTATGAATTCGATTTTCTTGTATATACTCATTTAGCAATCGATATCGAAATGCTTCAACCCATTAATTTAACATATTTAAAATAATTAACCTTCTTTAACGTATTGAAGTTGATACAAAGCCATGGCGGCATAACGACAGTACATTTGGAAGAATTCCGTAATCTTATATTTAGGCATAAAGTCGATTTTCTTGCATATACACATTTAGCAATCGATATCGAAATGCTTCAACTCATTAGTTTAACATATTTAAGTTAATAAACCTTCTTTAACGATCTGAAGATGGCATAACGGCAGTGGATGTAGAAGAATTCCGTAATCTTATATTTAGGTATAAAGTCTATTTTCTTGTATATACACATTTAGATATCGATATCGAAATGCTTCAAATCATTAGTTTAACATATTAAATTAATAAAAAATTTTTAGCTTACTGAAGTCTACATAAAGCCTTAACGGTATAAAGGCAGTGCATATAGAAGAATTCCGTAATGTTATAATTTTATATTTAGGTATAAATTCGATTTTCTTGTATATACACATTTAGAAAGCGATATCGAAATGCTTCAAATCATTAGTTTAACAAATTTAAGTTAATTAACCTTCTTCAACGTATTGAAGTTGATAAAGAGCCATGGCGGCATAACGACAGTACAGTTGGAGGAATTCCGTAGTCTTATATATAGGTATAAAGTCGATGATATATATGCATTAAGCAATCGATATCGACATGCTTCAAACCATTAGTTTAATATATTTAAGTTAATAAATCTTCTTTAACTCACTTAAGTCTACATAAAGCCCTAATGGCATAACGGCAGTGCATTTAGAAGAATTCCATAATGTTATAATTTTATATTTAGGTATAAAGTCGATTTTCTTGTATTTACACATTTAGCAATCGATATCGAAATGCTTCAAACCATTAGATTAACATATTTAAATAATTAACCTTCTTTACAAAAGCCATAACGGCATAACGACAGTACATTTTGAAGAATTCCGTAATCTTATATTTAGGTATAAAGTCGATTTTCTTGTATATATGCATTAAGCAATCGATATCGAAATGCTTCAAATAACTGGTTTAACATATTTAAGTTAATAAACCTTCTTTAACGAACTGAAGTTAATATAAAGCCATAACGGCAGTGCATTTAGAAGAATTACGTAATCTTATATTTAGGTATGAATTCGATTTTCTTCTATATACTCATTTAGCAATCGATATCGAAATGCTTCAAATCATTTGTTTAACATATTTAAGTTAATAAAGCTTCTTTACCGCACTGAAGTTAACATAAAGCCATGGCGGCATAACGGCAGTGCATGTAGAAAAATTCCGTAATCTTATATTTAGGTATAAAGTCGATTTTCTTGTATATACACATTTAGCAATCGATATCGAGATGCTTCAATTCATTAGTTTAACATATTTAAGTTAATAAACCTTCTTCAACGCACTGAAGTTGTCTTAAAGCCATGGCGGCATAACGGCAGTGCACGTAGAAGCATTCCGTAATCTTATATTTAGGTATATAGTCGATTTTCTTGTATATATGTATGCATTAAGCAATCGATATCGAAAAGCTTCAAATCATTAGTTTAACATATTTAAGTTAATAACGCTTCTTTACCGCACTGAAGTTAACATAAAGCCATGGCGGCATAACGGCAGTGCATGTAGAAAAATTCCGTAATCTTATATTTAGGTATAAAGTCGATTTTCTTGTATATACATATTTAGCAATCGATATCGAGATGCTTCAATTCATTAGTTTAACATATTTAAGTTAATAAACCTTCTTCAACGCACTGAAGTTGTCATAAAGCCATGGCGGCATAACAGCAGTGCATGTAGAGGAATTCCGTAATCTTATATTGAGGTATATGTAAAGTCGATTTTCTTGTATATACACATTTAGCAATCGATATCGAAATGCTTCAAATCATTAGTTTATCATATTTAAGTTAACAAACCTACTTTAACGAACTGATGTTGATATAAAGCCATGGCGGAATAGCGGCAGTGCATTTGGAAGAATTCCGTTATCCTATGTTTAGGTATAAAGTCAGGTTTTTTGTACTAGCACATTTAGCAATCGATATCGAAATGCTTTAAATCATTAGTTTAACATATTTAAGTTAAATTACCTTTTTTAACGCACTGAAGTCTACATAAAGCCATGGCGGCATAACGGCAGTGCATGTAGAAGAATTCCGTAGTCTTATATCTAGGTATAAAATCGTTTTTCTTGTATATAAACATTTATCAATCGATATCGAAATGCTTCAAATCATTATTTTAACACATTTAAGGTAATTAACCCTCTTTATCTTACTGAAGTCTACATAAAGCCTTAACGGCATAACGGCAGTGCATTTAGAAGAATTACGTAACCTTATATTTAGGTATAAAGTCGATTTTCTTGTATATACACATTTAGCAATCGATATCGAAATACTTCAAATCATTATTTTAACATATTTAAGTTAATAAAGCTTCTTTAACTCACTGAAGTTAACATAAAGCCATGGCGGCATAACGATAGTGCATGTAGAAGAATTCCGTAACCTTATGTTTAGGTATAAATTCGATTTTGTTGTATATACACATTTAGCAATCGATATCGAGATGCTTCAACTCATTAGTTTAACATGTTTAAGTTAGTTAACCTTCTTTAGCTTATTGAAAATGATATTAAGCCATTGCGGCATAACGGCAGTGCATTTAGAAGAAATTCGTAATCTTATATTTAGGTATAAATTCGATTTTCTTGTATATACACATTAAGCAATCGATAACGAAATGCTTCAAATCATTAGTTTTACATTTTCAAGTTATTTATAATAAACCTTCTTTAACGCACTGAAGTCTACATAAAGCCTTAACGGTATAACTGCAGTGCATTTAAAAAAATTCCGTAATCTTATATTTAGGTACAAAGTCGATTTTCTTGTATTTACATATTTAGTAATCGATATCGAAATGCTTCAAATCATAAGTTTAACATATTTAATTTAAATTATTCCCCTCTATCTTACTGAAGTCTACATAAAGCCTTAACGGCATAACGGCAGTGCGTTTAGAAGAATTCCGTTATCTTATATTTAGGTATAAATTCGATTTTCTTGTATATACACATTTAGCAAGCGATATCGAAATGTTTCAAATCATTAGTTTAACATATTTAAGTTAATTAACCTTCTTTAACATATTGAAGTTGATATAAAGCCATGGGGGCATAACGGCAGTGCATGTAGAAGAAATCCGTAATCTTATATTCAGGTATAAAGTCTATTTTCTTGTATATACACATTTAGCTATCGATATCGAAATGCTTCAAATCATTAGTTTAACATATTTAAAATAATTAACCTTCTTTATCGTATTGTAGTTGATACAAACCATGGCTGCATAACGACAGTACATTTGGAAGAATTCCGTAATCTTATATTTAGGTATATGTAAAGTCGATTTTCTTGTATATACACATTTAGCATTCGATATTGAAATGCTTCAAATCATTAGTTTTACATTTTCAATTTATTTATAATAAACCAGTGAATTTAGAAGAATTCCGTAATCTTATAATAAGGTATAAAATCGATTTTCTTGAATTTACCTATTTAGCAGTCGATATCGAAATGCTTCAAATCATTAGTTTAACATATTTATGTTAATTAACCAACTTCAACGTATTGAAGGTGAAATAAAGCCATGGCGGCATAACGACAGTAATTTGGAAGAAATCCGTTATCCTATGTTTAGGTATAAAGTCAGGTTTCTTGTACTAGCACATTTAGCAATCGATATCGAAATGCTTCAAATCATTAGTTTAACATATTTAAGTTAAATTACCTTTTTTAACGCACCGAAGTCTACATAAAGCCATGGCGGCATAACGGCAGTGCATGTAGAAGAATTCCGTAGTCTTATATCTAGGTATAAAATCGATTTTCGTGTATATAAACATTTATCAATCGATATCGAAATGCTTCAAATCATTATTTTAACACATTTAAGGTAATTAACCCTCTTTATCTTACTGAAGTCTACATAAAGCCTTAACGGCATAACGGCAGTGCATTTAGAAAAATTTACGTAACCTTATAATTAGGTATAAAGTCGATTTTCTTGTATATACTCATTTAGCAATCGATATCGAAATACTTCAAATCATTATTTTAACATATTTAAGTTAATAAAGCTTCTTTAACGCACTGAAGTTAACATAAAGCCATGGCGGCATAACGATAGTGCATGTAGAAGAATTCCGTAATCTTATGTTTAGGTATAAATTCGATTTTGTTGTATATACACATTTAGCAATCGATATCGAGATGCTTCAAATCATTAGTTTAACATATTAAAGTTAATAAACCTTCTTTAACGAACAGAAGTTAACAAAAAGCCATAACGGCATAACGGCAGTGCATTTAGAAGAGTTCCGTAATCTTATGTTTAGGTATAAAGTCGATTTTCTTGTATATACACATTTAGCAATCGATATCGAAATGCTTCAAATCATTAGTTTAAAATATTTAAGTTAACAAACCTACTTTAACGAACTGAAATTGACATAAAGCCATGGCGGATTAACGGCAGTGCATTTGGAAGAATTCCGTTATCCTATGTTTAGGTATAAAGTCAGGTTTCTTGTAAAACATTTAGCAATCGATATCGAAATGCTTCAAATCATTAGTTTAACATATTTAAGTTAAATTACCTTTGTTAACCTACCGAAGGTGACATAAAGCCATGGCGGCATAACGGCAGTGCATGTAGAAGAATTCCGTAATCTTATATCTAGGTATAAAATCGATTTTCTTGTATATACACACTTATCAATCGATATCGAAATGCTTCAAATCATTAGTTTAACATATTTAAGTTAATTAACCCTCTTTATCTTACTGAAGTCTACATAAAGCCTTAACGGCATAACGGCAGTGCATTTAGAAGAATTACGTAACCTTATAATTAGGTATAAAGTCGATTTTCTTGTATATACTCATTTAGCAATCGATATCGAAATACTTCAAATCATTATTTTAACATATTTAAGTTAATAAAGCTTCTTTAACGCACTGAAGTTAACATAAAGCCATGGCGGCATAACGATAGTGCATGTAGAAGAATTCCGTAATCTTATGTTTAGGTATAAATTCGATTTTGTTGTATATACACATTTAGCAATCGATTTCGAGATGCTTCAACTCATTAGTTTAACATGTTTAAGTTAGTTAACCTTCTTTAGCTTATTGAAGTTGATATAAAGCCATAACGGCATAACGGCAGTGCATTTAGAAGAATTACGCAATCTTATATTTAGGTATGAATTCGATTTTCTTGTATATACACATTTAGCAATCGATATCAAAATGCTTCAATGCATTAGTTTAACATATTTAAGTTAATAAACCTTCTTTAACGATCTGAAGTGGGCATATAGCCATGGAGGCATAACTGCAGTGCACGTAGAAGAATTCCATAATCTTATATTTAGGTATAAAGTCGATTTTCTTGTATATACATATTTAGCTATCGATATCGAAATGCTTCAAATCATTAGTTTAACATATTAAGTTAATAAGCATTTTTTAGCTTACTGAAGTCTACATAAAGCCTTAACGGTATAACGGCAGTGCATTTAGAAGAATTCCGTAATGTTACAATTTTATATTTAGGTGGAAAGTCGATTTTCTTGGATTTACACATTTAGCACAGTCATCGACTGACACTCAAAGCGAACGGTTGTGTTTTTGTGCTATTGGTGGTTTTTTGCTATTCTCCCACCCCTTTTTTCGTAAGTGCATTCTAACTCCAATAACTTTCATTTAAAGCGCCTGTTAAAGAGTGTATATATTATAGTATAGTGAACAACAAGAAACATGCCCCCAGGGGGACACTCTCTTGGTGATAACAGGTTCTCTCTGTTATCAACAAGTCCTAAATCAAAAAGAAAAAAAATTCAAGCATTTCCCAGTAACGATTTCCCAAGCCTTCCTCCAACAACAAAAGATAACCCAAGATATTTAGTGCTAAGTGCAACAAATTTCTCAAAAACCCATAAACAAATATTCGTGTTTTGCTGTACACAAAGCGTTAAAAAATATAAGCACCGAAATAATAAGCATATCAGAACTTAGAGACGGAAAACTTTTATTATTAGTTAAAAATAACAACATAGCTCAAAAATTCATATCAACGAAAACTTTATATGGCATATGTGATGTAGAAATAAAACTTCACAACAACCTTAACTACACAAAAGGAAAAATTTTACGCACCATGCCTCAACGAAATCTCAGACGATGAAATCATTGAACACTTAAAACCACAAGGAGTTGTATCAATTTTCAAATTCCCTAAATACATTAATCAAAAGCCAGTACCTAGTGGAGTCGTTCTCCTGACCTTTGATAAATATCACCTACCTGAAAAAATTGAAGTGTCATGGTACACAACTAAGGTAAGGCCATACTATCCAAACCCTATGAGGTGCAAAAACTGCCAACTTTTAGGTCATACAACAAAACGATGTACTAAAGTCGCTGTTTGCGACAAGTGCGCTCTCCCCCCTCACCAACCATCCCCTTGCACTCGCTCCTTTTGCATAAACTGTTCAGGTAATCACGCATCTTCTGACAAAACATGTCCCAAATTTATACAAATGAAACAAATAATAACAATAAAAACTGAAAAAAAAGTGCCCCATGCGAGAAGCAATAAAAATACAAAAAACCCAGTTCACTCCTGCACTCAGTGAAAACTCTGCTACATTCGCTAGTATAGCTAAAAATACTACCAACAACTTTAAAGAAAATAACAAACTCTCAAAATTCTCTTCTACAGAAAATATTCCTTCTATTACAAACAACAAACCTACCAACAATATGTATCAAACAACACAAGAAAAAGAAATAACCGAAAACAATTTCACCACAGCAAATATAGCAAACACAACAACAACAGTATCAGTCGATGACTCTCAAGCCCACGCAATGATCTCATCATTGCTTTCTCACCTTACAGCTCCTATACTAACAACACCTACAATATACTCACCTCAACCTACAATACTCCCCGCTCTGACAACAGATAATGAAATGATAGAGTAAATAATGCGAATTTTACAGTGGAATATAAATGGCTTACTTAATAACTACCCTGATTTAAATATCCTTATTAATGAATTTTGTCCGGAAATTATTTCACTCCAAGAAACCCACACCCCTTACAATAAAAAGGTATACCCACCTAATAAATACCATAGCTATTTCCACAATAGCCCACAAAACTTATACGCCAAACAAGGAATTGCAGTTTTCGTCAAGAAATCTGTAAATCATAAGCAAATTCCAATCGTCAGCAACATTTCTTGTTTAGCTATTGAAATAGAAATTGGATTCAAATTTACAATTATTAATTGCTACATACCACCTCATCAAAATTTTACTTATAGAGAACTCGTAAATATCATAAATCAGTTTACTACTCCAATTATCATAATGGGAGACTTCAATGCATGGAGTCTATTGTGGGGATCTTCGACAGTGAATAAAAGGGGCGAAATCATTGAAGATTTAGTCATTTCAAATGATCTTATCGTGCTAAACGATGGTAAAGCAACTCACTTCTCTACACATAACACCTTCACACATCCCGACATTATCCTGGCCTCATCCACAATAGCACCCAAACTCCTTTCTCATACAATCGATGACCTCCACAGTAGCGATCACTTTCCCATAGTCACATCCCTCTCCATCCCTAAAACGTACAATGTTAAGCCAAGATCCAAATTTCTAACCGAAAAGGCAGACTGGGAAAAATTCATCAATATTTCTACAAGTTTATCCAATACTAAGAGCTCTAGAGAAAACGTAAATGCTGAAGCATCTGCTATTAAGACTATTATTCGTTCCGCAGCTCATTTAACCATTCCTCAAAATAACACCCAAAGGTTTTCAGCAAGATTACCGTATTGGTCTAATCTATTATCTATTCTCCGAAATAGGAAAAAGTCTTTGTGGGCAACATTCAAACACAATAGAACTGACGATAATTTAATTGAATATAAAAAGGCTAATGCTAACTTTAGAAAGGAGTTAAGGTTTGCTAAAAGGCAATCATTAGAAAATATAACAGCCAATATAAACCCAAATACGAAGCCGAAACAAATATGGTCCGATATAAAAATGCTAACAGGATCCACACACAGATTCAGTATATCCCACATTAACACGCCTACAGGACCTATTTACACATCCCAAGAAATCGCGGAAAAATTTGCAGAAACATGGTCATCATATTCCTCTGAAACAAACTTTCCTCCTACATTTAACGCAATTAAAAAACGAATAGAAAATGAAACCTACTCTAACTCGTCACCGTCTCCAAATGCACTTCATATTGAAGCTGATATTACACTTAACGAATTCGATACGACACTTTCGACCTTAAAAGGAAAAACACCCGGTGCAGACAAAATATCCTATCCCATCTTAAAAAATCTCCCATCCTCGCTTAAACAAAGACTAGTGAACCTCTATAATAAAATACTAAACTCTGGTATATATCCTCAACAATGGAAAGTTTCCTTAGTCATTCCCATCCTTAAACCTAATAAACCTTCTTCCTGCATCGAGAACTACAGACCCATTTCCCTTTTACCCTGTATGTCCAAGACATTAGAAAAAATAATTTCCTCGAGACTGATGTAGTATGCAAAAGTAAATCGACTCATAAGTCCGCACCAATTCGGGTTTCAAAAAGGATTAGGAGTAATAGACCCCCTGTTACACTTTGAACACTTCGCTTCCACTAAATTGACATCCCGTAATCACGTTTCAGTTCTAAGCCTGGATTTAGAAAAAGCTTTCGACAGGGTTGGAGCTCACATGGTACTCAGTGAACTTAAGCAATGGAAAATTGGAAACAAAATGTTTAACATTATAAAATCTTTCTTATATCAACGAAAATTTATCGTATGTGCCAATAAATGCCAATCACAGGTTTTCAAGTTGAACAATGGTATACCCCAGGGTTCACCACTCTCGGCAACTCTCTTCATCATTGCGTTTAATAAAGTCAGTTCCATAATTAGCACTAACCCTAACTAAAGTACTTATCATCAAAAAATTGTTTGTGTCACCCAAACACTCTCATTAATGTGACAAGAGCATTATTGTTATCAAAAATTGACTATGGACTTGCAATATACGGACACTGTGCCAAAACTCACATCAAACTCTTAAATGCACCTTACCATGCGGCAGCGAGAAGGAGCATTCGTGCCTTCCCAACATCACCAATCAAAGCTATTTTAAAAGAATCCGGGTTACCAGATATTCAGCGAAGGACCATACATAACACACAGCTACTCATTCCAAAGTTGCTACTATGCAGAAACGAGTTAACACTCATGAATGTAAATAGCACTCTCCAATGTCCACGCAGATACAACAAACCCACCACCATAATGCGTTGTCTAACCATTTCCAAGGAACTGGGGATAATTACGTGCCCTACAGTGGTTGAACCTTCAATAATTCCGCCTTCCATGACAATATCTTCAAGTTGCATCAGTGTTACACAACAATATCGCAAGCAATTTACCAGTAACATGGAATATGCTCAGCTATATAAAGAAACTATTCAACCTTATAGAAATGATTGGGAATTTATATTTACAGACGGATCTAAAAGTGATACCTGCACCTCATTTGCTTTGACAAACAAGAACGGTGTCACCCTAGCTGCGTTTGTTTTGCCTTCGTACTGCTCGGTATTTACAGCCGAAACAGCTGCAATATTGGAAGCGGTTCGTTTTGCCGCTAGTAATGGAAAGAAAGCTATTATTTGCAGCGACAGTAAATCCGCCATAGATGCCATTTTTAACCAATCAAATGATTCCTACCTGATTACAAAAATAAAAAACCTTATTTTTCAACACAAAAATATTATCAAAATTATGTGGATACCTGGACACACAGGAATTCAAGGAAACGAAATGGCTGACAAACGAGCGAAAGAAGCAAACAAAGAACCTTTGCATACGTCAGGATACTTCACCACAAAGGATATTAGGAAATACGTTAAACAACATATATCGGTCTGTTGTCTAAACGATTGGAGACACTATAACCACTATTATAAACTTGCTAATCCATTAGGCCAAAAACCACATTATTCCAATACAACCACATGTAAAAAGATAAAAACATACACACGCATAAGGATTGGACATACACTTGCGACACATGGACACCTGTTGAATGGTACAAGCAAACCCATATGCTCTTTATGTGGCTCGGAAGATTTCACAATACTTCATATCCTCGATCACTGCGCACACGTACAACAACAAAGAGTCTTGATTTTTGGTAACAACAAACCATCTGACTTACTCGATCGGACAGATGACAATAACATTAATCTCTTTGTAAAATATATGCACATATGTAAATTAATTATTTAATATATAAGAAACTGAAGTACAAACTAATATTTAAGTTGCTTTAGTCGTATAAAAAAAAAGGTAATAACTTAATTTGTAAATATTAATCAAGCCGAAGGTCCTAGCAGCCAGTGCTTTACATATATATAAGTGGAATAACTATTTATATTTATTTCTCTTCTAAATAAATAAATAAAAATAAAATACACATTTAGCAGTCGATATCGAAATGCTTCAAACCATTAGTTTAACATATTTAAAATAATAAACCTTCTTTAACGTATTGAAGTTGATACAAAGCCATGGCGGCATAACGACAGTACATTTGGAAGAATTCCGTAATCTTGTATTTAGGTATAAAGTCGATTTTCTTGTATATACACATTTAGCAATCGATATCGAAATGCTTCAAATCATTAGTTTAAAATATTTAGGTTAATAAACCTTCTTTAACGCACTGAAGTCTACATAAAGCCTTGACGGTATAACTGCACTGCATTTAGAAGAATTCCGTTATCTTATATTTAGGTATAAATTCGACTTTCTTGTATATATTCATTTAGCAAGCGATATCAAAATGCCTCAAACCATCAGTTTAACATATTTAAAATAATTAACCTTCTTTAACGTATTGAAGTTGATACAAAGCCATGGCGGCATAATGACAGTACATTTGGAAGAATTCCGTAATCTTATATTTAGGTATAAAGTCGATTTTCTTGTATATACACATTTAGCAATCGATATCGAAATGCTTCAAATCATTAGTATAACATATTTAAGTTAATAAACATTTTTTAGCTTACTGAAGTCTACATAAAGCCTTAACGGCATAACGGCAGTGCATTTAGAAAAATTCCGTTATCTTATATTTAGGTATAAATTCGATTTTCTTGTATATACATATTTGGCAAGCGATATCGAAAAGCTTAAATCATTAGTTTAACATATTTAAGTTAATGAACCTTCTTTAACGTATTGAAGTTGATATAAAGCCATAACGACAGTACATTTGGAAGAATTCCGTAGTCTTATATTTAGGTATAAAGTCGATTTTCTTGTATATATGCATTAAGCATTCGATATCGAAATGCTTCAAATAACTGGTTTAACATATTTAAGTTAATAAACCTTCTTTAACGAATTGAAGTTAATATAAAGCCATAACGGCATAACGGCAGTGCATTTAGAAGAATTACGCAATCTTATATTTAGGTATGAATTCGATTTTCTTGTATATACACATTTAGCAATCGATATCGAAATGCTTCAAATCATTAGTTTAACATATTTAAGTTAATAAACCTTCTTTAACGCACTTATGTCTACATAAAGCCCTAATGGCATAACGGCAGTGCATTAAGAAGAATTCCGTTATCTTATATTTAGGTATAAATTCGATTTTTTTGTATATAAACATTTATCAATCGATATCGAAATGCTTCAAATCATTAGTTTAACATATTTAAGTTAATAAACCTTCTTTAACGATCTGAAGTGGGCATATAGCCATGGAGGCATAACTGCAGTGCACGTAGAAGAATTCCGTAATCTTATATTTAGGTATAAATTCGATTTTCTTGTATACACATTTAGCAATCGATATCGAAATGCTTCAAATCATTAGTTTAACATATTTAAGTTAATAAACCTTCTTTAACGCACTTAAGTCTACATAAAGCCCTAATGGAATAACGGCAGTACAGTTAGAAGAATTCCATAATTTTATAATTTTATATTTAGGTATAAAGTCGATTTTCTTGTATATATGCATTAAGAAATCGATATCGAGATGCTTCAAACCATTAGTTTAACATATTTAAGTTAATAAACCTTCTTTAACTCACTGAAGTCTACATAAAGCCTTAACGGCATAACGGCAGTGCATTTAGAAGAATTCCGTTATCTTATATTTAGGTATAAAGTCGATTTTCTTGTATATATACATTTAGCAATCGATATCGAAATGCTTCAAATCATTAGTTTAACATATTAAGTTAATAAACATTTTTTAGCTTACTGAAGTCTACATAAAGCCTTAACGGTATAACGGCAGTGCATTTATAAGAATTCCGTAATGTTATAATTTTATATTTAGGTGTAAAGTCAATTTTCTTGTATTTACACATTTAGCAGTCGATATCGAAATGCTGCAAACCATTAGTTTAACATATTTAAAATAATTAACCTTCTTTAACATATTGAAGTTGATACAAAGCCATGGCGGCATAACGACAGTACATTTGGAAGAATTCCGTAATCTTATATTTAGGTATAAGGTCGATTTTCTTGTATATACACATTTAGCAATCGATATCGAAATGCTTCAAATCATTAGTTTAAAATATTTAAGTTAATAAACCTTCTTTAACGCACTGAAGTCTACATAAAGCCTTGACGGTATAACTGCACTGCATTTAGAAGAATACCGTTATCTTATATTTAGGCATAAATTCGACTTTCTTGTATATATTCATTTAGCAAGCGATATCAAAATGCTTCAAACCATTAGTTTAACATATTTAAAATAATTAACCTTCTTTAACGTATTGAAGTTGATACAAAGCCATGGCGGCATAATGACAGTACATTTGGAAGAATTCCGTAATCTTATATTTAGGTATAAAGTCGATTTTCTTGTATATACACATTTAGCAATCGATATCGAAATGCTTCAGCTCATTAGTTTAACATATTTAAGTTAATAAACCTTCTTAAACGATCTGAAGTGGACATATAGCCATGAAGGCATAACTGCAGTGCACGTAGAAGAATTCCATAATCTTATATTTAGGTATAAAGTCGATTTTCTTGTACATATATACATATTTAGCTATCGATATCGAAATGCTTCAAATCATTAGTTTAACATATTTAAGTTAATTAACCTTCTTTAACTCACGGAAGTCTACATAAAGCCTTAACGGCATAACGGCAGTGCATTTAGAAGAATTCCGTTATCTTATTTTTAGGTATAAATTCGATTTTCTTGTATATACACATTTAGCTATCGATATCGAAATGCTTCAAATCATTAGTTTAACATATTTAAGTTAATAAACCTTCTTTAACGCACTTAAGTCTACATAAAGCCCTAATGGCATAACGGCAGTGCATTTAGAAGAATTCCATAATGTTATAATTTTATATTTAGGTATAAAGTCGATTTTTTTGTATATACACATTTAGCAAGCGATATCGAAATGCTTCAAATCATTAGTTTAACATATTTAAGTTAATTAACCTTCTTTAACGATCTGCAGTAGGCATATAGCCATGGAGCCATAACTGCAGTGCATTTAGAAAAATTCCGTTATCTTATATTTAGGTATAAATTCGATTTTCTTGTATATACATATTTGGCAAGCGATATCGAAATGCTTCAAATCATTAGTTTAACATATTTAAGTTAATTAACCTTCTTTAACGTATTGAAGCTGATATAAAGCCATAACGACAGTACATTTGGAAGAATTCCGTAGTCTTATATTTAGGTATAAAGTCGATTTTCTTGTATATACACATTTAGATATCGATATCGAAATGCTTCAAATAACTGGTTTAACATATTTAAGTTAATAAACCTTCTTTAACGAATTGAAGTTAATATAAAGCCATAACGGCATAACGGCAGTGCATTTAGAAGAATTACGCAATCTTATATTTAGGTATGAATTCGATTTTCTTGTATATACACATTTAGCAATCGATATCGAAATGCTTCAAATCATTAGTTTAACATATTTAAGTTAGTAAACCTTCTTTAACGCACTTAAGTCTACATAAAGCCCTAATGGCATAACGGCAGTGCACGTAGAAGAATTCCATAATCTTATATTTAGGTATAAATTCGATTTTCTTGTATATACATATTTAGCTATCGATATCGAAATGCTTCAAATCATTAGTTTAACATATTAAGTTAATAAACATTTTTTAGCTTACTGAAGTCTACATAAAGCCCTAATGGCATAACGGCAGTGCATTTAGAAGAATTCCATAATGTTATAATTTTATATTTAGGTATAAAATCGATTTTCTTGTATATACACATTTCGCAATCGATATCGAAATGCTTCAACTCATTAGTTTAACATATTTAAGTTAATAAACCTTCTTTAACGATCTGAAGTTGGCATAACGGTAGTGGATGTAGAAGAATTCCGTAATCTTAATTTAGGTATAAATTCGATTTTCTTGTATACACATTTAGCAATCGATATCGAAATGCTTCAAATCATTAGTTTAACATATTTAAGTTAATAAACCTTCTTTAACGCACTTAAGTCTACATAAAGCCCTAATGGCATAACGGCAGTGCAGCTAGAAGAATTCCATAATGTTATAATTTTATATTTAGGTATAAAGTCGATTTTCTTGTATATATGCACTCAGCAATCGATATCGAAATGCTTCAAACCATTAGTTTAACATATTTAAGTTAATAAACCTTCTTTAACTCACTGAGGTCTACATAAAGCCTTAACGGCATAACGGCAGTGAATTAGAAGAATTCCGTTATCTTATGGTTAGGTATAAATTCGATTTTCTAGTATATATATATTTAGCTATCGATATCGAAATGCTTCAAATCATTAGTTTAACATATTAAGTTAATAAACATTTTTTAGCTTACTGAAGTCTACATAAAGCCTTAACGGTATAACGGCAGTGCATTTATAAGAATTCCGTAATGTTATAATTTTATATTTAGGTGTAAAGTCGATTTTCTTGTATTTACACATTTAGCAGTCGATATCGAAATGCTTCAAACCATTAGTTTAACATATTTAAAATAATTAACCTTCTTTAACGTATTGAAGTTGATACAAAGCCATGGCGGCATAATGACAGTACATTTGGAAGAATTCCGTAATTTTATATTTAGGTATAAAGTCGATTTTCTTGTATATACACATTTAGCAATCGATATCGAAATGCTTCAAATCATTAGATTAACATATTTAAAATAATTAACCTTCTTTAACGTATTGAAGTTGATACAAAGCCATGGCGGCATAACAACAGTACATTTGGAAGAATTCCGAAATCTTATATTTAGGTATAAAGTCGATTTTCTTGTATATACACATTAAGCAATCGATATCGAAATGCTTCAAATCATTAGTTTAACATATTAAGTTAATAAACATTTTTTAGCTTACTGAAGTCTACATATAGCCTTAACGGTATAACGGCAGTGCATTTAGAAGAATTCCGTAATGTTATAATTTTATATTTAGGTGTAAAGTCGATTTTCTTGTATTTACACATTTAGCAGTCGATATCGAAATGCTTCAAACCATTAGTTTAACATATTTAAGTTAATTAACCTTCTTTAACGTATTGAAGTTGATAAAGAGCCATGGTGGCATAACGACAGTACCTTTGGAAGAATTCCGTAGTCTTATATTTAGGTATAAGGTCGATTTTCTTGTATATATGCATTAAGCAATCGATATCGAAATGCTTCAAACCATGAGTTTAACATATTTAAGTTAATGAACCTTCTTTAACTCACTGAAGTCTACATAAAGCCATAACGGCATAACGGCAGTGCATTTAGAAGAAATCCGTTATCTTATATTTAGGTATAAATTCGATTTTCTTGTATATACACATTTAGCAATCGATATCGAAATGCTTCAACTCATTAGTTTAACATATTTAAGTTAATAAACCTTCTTTAACGATCTGAAGATGGCATAACGGCAGTGGATGTGGAAGAATTCCATAATCTTATATTTAGGTATAAAGTCGATTTTCTTGTATATACATATTTAGCTATCGATATCGAAATGCTTCAAATCATTAGTTTA
The DNA here is from genome assembly GCA_027475135.1 of Bactrocera correcta. Taxonomy (NCBI): domain Eukaryota; kingdom Metazoa; phylum Arthropoda; class Insecta; order Diptera; family Tephritidae; genus Bactrocera; species Bactrocera correcta. Next base: position 18,841 of record JAPZAG010002094.1, read on the forward strand.
ACATATTAAGTTAACAAACATTTTTTAGCTTACTGAAGTCTACATAAAGCCTTAACGGTATAACGGCAGTGCCTTTAGAAGAATTCCGTAATGTTATAAATTTATATTTAGGTGTAAAGTCAATTTTCTTGTATTTACACATTTAGCAATCGATATCGAAATGCTTCAAACCATTAGTTTAACAGTTTTAAAATAGTTAACCTTCTTTAACGTATTGAAGTTAATACAAAGCCATGGCGGCATAACAACAGTACATTTGGAAGAATTCCGAAATCTTATATTTAGGTATAAAGTCGATTTTCTTGTATATACACATTTAGCAATCGATATCGAAATGCTTCAAATCATTAGTTTAACATATTTAAGTTAATAAACCTTCTTTAACTTACTGAAGTCTACATAAAGCCTTGACGGTATAACTGCACTGCATTTAGAAGAATTCCGTTATCTTATATTTAGGTATAAATTCGACTTTCTTGTATATATTCATTTAGCAAGCGATATCAAAATGCTTCAAACCATTAGTTTAACATATTTAAAATAATTAACCTTCTTTAACGTATTGAAGTTGATACAAAGCCATGGCGGCATAACAACAGTACATTTGGAAGAATTCCGAAATCTTATATTTAGGTATAAAGTCGAATTTCTTGTATATACACATTTAGCAATCGATATCGAAATGCTTTAAATCATAAGTTTAACATATTTAAGTTAATAAACCTTCTTTAACGCACTGAAGTCTACATAACGCGTTAACGGCATAACGGCAGTGCATTTAGAAAAATTCCGTTGTCTTATATTTAGGTATAAATTCGATTTTCTTGTATATACATATTTGGCAAGCGATATCGAAATGCTTCAAATCATTAGTTTAACATATTTAAGTTAATTAACCTTCTTTAACGTATTGAAGTTGATATAAAGGCATATCGGCAGTGCATTTGGAAGAATTCCGTAATCTTATATTTAGGTATAAAGTCGATTTTCTTTTATATACACATTTAGATATCGATATCGAAATGCTTCAAATCATTAGTTTAACGTATTAAGTTAATAAACATTTTTTAGCTTACTGAAGTCTACATAAAGCCTTAACGGTATAACGGCAGTGCATTTAGAAGAATTCCGTAATGTTATAATTTTATATTAAGGTGCAAAGTCGATTTTTTTGGATTTACACATTTAGCAATCTATATCGAAAATCTGCAAATAACTGGTTTAGCATAATTAGGTTAATTAAACTTCTTTATCTTACTGAAGTTTAAATAAAGCCATAACGGCATAACGGCAGTATATTTGGGTGAATTCCGTAATCCTTTATTTAGATATAAAATCGATTTTCTTGTATATACACATTTCGCAATCGATATCGAAATGCTTCAACTCATTAGTTTAACATATTTAAGTTAATAAACCTTCTTTAACGATCTGAAGTTGGCATAACGGTAGTGGATGTAGAAGAATTCCATAATCTTATATTTAGGTATAAATTCTATTTTCTTGTATACACATTTAGCAATCGATATCGAAATGCTTCAAATCATTAGTTTAACATATTTAAGTTAATAAACCTTCTTTAATGCACTTAAGTCTACATAAAGCCCTAATGGCATAACGGCAGTGCATTTAGAAGAATTCCATAATGTTATAATTTTATAGTTAGGTATAAAGTCGATTTTCTTGTATATATGCATTAAGCAATCGATATCGAAATGCTTCAAACCATTAGTTTAACATATTTAAGTTAATAAGTTTAACGGCATAACGGCAGTGCATTTAGAAGAATTCCGTTATCTTATATTTAGGTATAAAGTCGATTTTCTTGTATATACACATTTAGCAATCGATATCGAAATGCTTCAAATCATTAGTTTAACATATTAAGTTAATAAACATTTTTTTAGCTTACTGAAGTCTACATAAAGCCTTAACGGTATAACGGCAGTGCATTTAGAAGAATTCCGTAATGTTATAATTTTATATTTAGGTGTAAAGTCGATTTTCTTGTATTTACACATTTAGCAGTCGATATCGAAATGCTTCAAACCATTAGTTTAACATATTTAAAATAATTAACCTTCTTTAACGTATTGAAGTTGATACAAAGCCATGGCGGCATAACGACAGTACACTTGGAAGAATTCCGTAATCTTATATATAGGTATAAAGTCCATTTTCTTGTATATACACATTTAGCAATCGATATCGAAATGCTTCAAATCATTAGTTTAAAATATTTAAGTTAATAAACCTTCTTTAACGCACTGAAGTCTACATAAAGCCTTGACGGTATAACTGCACTGCATTTAGAAGAATACCGTTATCTTATATTTAGGTATAAATTCGACTTTCTTGTATATATTCATTTAGCAAGCGATATCAAAATGCTTCAAACCATTAGTTTAACATATTTAAAATAATTAACCTTCTTTAACGTATTGAAGTTGATACAAATCCATGGCGGCATAATGACAGTACATTTGGAAGAATTCCGTAGTCTTATATTTAGGTATAAAGTCGATTTTCTTGTATATATGCATTTTGCAATCGATATCGAAATGCTTCAAATCATTAGTTTAACATATTTAAGTTAATAAACCTTCTTTAACGCACTGAAGTCTACAAAAAGCGTTAACAGCATAACGGCAGTGCATATAGAAAAATTCCGTTATCTTATATTTAGGTATAAGTTCGATTTTCTTGTATATACATATTTGGCAAGCGATATCGAAATGCTTCAAATCATTTGTTTAACATATTTAAGTTAATTAACCTTCTTAAACGTATTTAAGTTGATATAAAGCCATAACGACAGTACATTTGGAAGAAT